>JAMKCH010015678.1:0-69715 GCA_023653785.1 Ophioderma brevispina
TGGAATTCCAAATCCATACCATGTAACATGGACCACTAATGATAAAAACGATGTCAGAAATGAATTCCCAGCACCCCAAAACCCCTAAAACGAGGTATTACACATACTTTTAGGTATCAAAATTAAAATTGATATTTTTAAAATGGCTACCGGCGGCCATCTTGGATTTACGGAATTCGCAGCCGGTTTCGAAAAAGCACCTGTGTGATTCTTAAAGGTAAATGGTCCAACAACTCAAATCAAGTGTCAGAATCTCTTGCGGATGAATTGTAAGCGGGGTTCTAAGCAGGTCCTGGACTAACTGTGGCTGCCCATCTTAATTGTTCTAATAGTAGTAACATTTTGTCAAGTTAAAGAAGGTTGCCATTATGAGAGTACATTGTATTAGTCCATGTACACATCTGTTTATCATGTTGCAAACTGAACATTGAATTGCATTGCCTGATTATTTGTATCACTGCATGGAACTAAAACATTTAAATGTTTCTGTTATGTGGAGTACAATGAAATCTGAAACCCATAAGGGTTTATGAAGGCCCATAACCAGGATTGAATTTCAGGGGTGCACATTTTCTCAAATGTTGACTTGAACCAATTTTTCCTTTTCTGAAATTTATAGGCATCGCTTACCAAATTGTAAAAGGGGGACGTTATTACAGTTTATGAAGTGTATTTCGCCATGTGAGTGCAAGAAGGTAATAAGTATAATAGCTGCCATGTGATACATCTGTGTGCTGCCATGTGATTCGCCTGTGTGCTGCCATGTATTAGGATAACTCTCAATCTCCTTGAGTCGGTGGCACTTGAAATGGTTTAGGCGACAGTGTGTTGCCTGAACCATTTCAAAGCCACTGACCAAACACTTGGCATGTTTGATGGGAAATTAACAAATGGCAGCTATTGCACTTACGACTTTCTCGCATTCACACGACTATATTTGGTATGCAATGGTAAAATGTAGAGGGCTATCATTGGGTGTATTTTTCTTCATAATTTGGATTTTTTTGGTACATTTTAATGTATCCTTTGAAGTGTCCTTCGAGTGAAATTTGGGGTGCATTGCACCTCCCTGGCTAAGGGCCTGCTTAAGGTTGTTAAACACTAGCTCAATGATGTAAAAAAAATCTAAATTCTAGACTGCCTACAGTGCCATTGCTCATTTGCATATTTATTGTCTTACAGTAGCTTGATGAATAAAAAATTACCCAAGTGCCCGGGAATTCCCAAACCATCACATAACCTTTGACACCACTGTATACACATTTATGCCAGGGGATGGAGAAATTCAACTTTTTTGGTGAAAGATTGTGTTCTCCCTTTGCTTCTGTAAGAAAAAAAAAATCAGGTCCCACTTTTTTTTATTAACCCTCAAATCCTCTATCCCCCTCTGGCATAAATAACTCCTTAAGCCAAAATAATGCTTGATAAACACATTAACATGTGTTTTCAAAGATTGTGTTAAGGACAATGTCAAGGGTAGTGCCTTTGTTTTTACATGAATTTCTCATTTTGCACCATTTTAAACATACATGTTCTATCATTACCAACAAAGGGTATGCACTGCAGACAATCCTGTCCTGTATTTTTTTCCAATTAAAAAAGCTATTTGACCATTTAAGTCACAAAAAGCACATGATCTGACAGCGGGAATTTAAGCACAACTACACTGTCAATCGCAAGCCGCCGCAGCATCTCATTGTGTCGTGCCATGAATTTTTTTGCTGTGTAATTAAAGGTGCATTTCGTGATTTTAGCACCTTCTGTTTTATTCATTGATCACAAGATATCCTTGAGAAAAGCTTATTCTCAAAAATTTGAGTTGATCCCGATCTTGCGGTTTTGTGTTATGAGCAATTGCTCGTTTCCCACGGTCCCATAGGCTACTGTGCTGTAATTTGTCCGTTTACAGACAGAAAATACAAAATTGCGAATTTCTTACAGATGCGACCGAATTTGCACGTAAGATTGGGCACACGTGGATTACAAAGGCTAAGGGTTCAGATGACATAAAAATCTCGACATTTTTTAGGTAAGTCGGGGGGGGACGAGGCTGTGGATCACGAAATGCCCCTTTAAACGCATGCATTTTAGTTAATTTTGCAGGAACGCATCTTTGAAAAGCAAAGTGGTAATTAGACTAGATGAAATTTCTATTCTGACTTCTGGGAGTTGGAGGCAAAAGATGTTTGATTCGATAATGCATAAAGATGCATTTCCATTGCTTGCATAACATACCAAATTTTTAAGTTCAAGACAGTTATTTGAGAAATGGTGTAAAAAGTCACTCTTTTACTCAGATTTTCAATTTTCATGCAATTTGGCATATTTTCAGACAAGATAACTCCAAAAATACTGAGGCAAAAGGTATGGTTTAACTTTCCTACGATATCAATCAATTTTCATTTTTTGATTTCTAAATACTCAGTAGGCCTAAAGATATTCTCCAATATACTCAAATTCTAGACAAAAGTAATAATAATCAAACCTTTTAAAATTTTTAAAGGGATAAGCAGTGATTTGCTGATCTGAAACATTGAAAAAAAATCAAAATTTGTATTTTGGTATTTTTGTTTTGGGCAAGGATGTGCTGCAATAACCTGCAGGTGGTTGGCTTGAAAACCAGGGAACAGTCCGTTATTCCGAAGGCCCGTTATTCTGAAGGCCTGTTATTCCGAATTTAGAACTAAGTGCATTATTCTAAAGGACCGTTATTCCGAATTTAGCAATAGGTGCGTTATTTTGAATTAAGCAGCAAGATCTTTAATCTTTATTCCAAAGGACAATTTTTCTGAAAGACTGTTATTCCTAATATCATTTTAGCAGATAGCAACAGAATTTAATGATATCATTAGTAGATAACAACAGAATCCAATGTTACTTCAGTAGGACAGGTAGATAATCAAGGGAATTGCGATGTTTACTCTGGTAGATAACAATAGTATATACTCTTCAGGGTTATTACAGTAGTAGAAACAAAATCCAATGGAATTATGGTTACATGTATTTCAAATACATGCTGATTTTGAGGTTAGGTATACATCAGAATTTCTTACTCAGTGGATAGCAGCATGTATTGGAATGCCACTATCAGAATCGACAGTGATTTAGCTTAGCAGTATAATCTACAGCAGGTACACAAACAATGCTTCAGCAGTAGAAAGCTAATGAATAGGGTTCTGTGCATAGAATAGCAGCAGAACTCATCGCACTTGGTAGATAGCCAATTTGGACTTTATTTATGTAGTAGTGGTAGCATGACTTGTGCAGCTAAGTAGCGCAGAATGAAAGCTGTCTGCTTTGCCTTGTAAATACCAACAGAAATGAACATGGTAGTTAAAACAATTCAATTACGATCTACTGGAGACAGCTGCAGAAATCAATACTTTCTGTGAACAGGAGTTCACAATAGTATTTTTAGTTATATTATATATATATAGAGAGAGAGAGAGGATACATCATTTGGCTTCATGTACAATATGTAAATAGCGCAGATTCAAAGCTATTGTAGTAGATGGCAACAGAATTTTATTGTATAGAATTCAGTGTTACAGCAAATAGCACCAGAGTCAAGGCTACTGCCTCCGGTAAAAAGCAAATTCAATGTCATTTGTTTATTACAAACATTTCATATATATCCGTAGATGACCCACTTTTTTATTTTTCATTTTTTCGCTGCTCGCGGCCGAATTCATTTTTTTTTGACGATTTTTTAAAACATAACCCAATGTCGAATGAGTAAAAACTAAACTAAAATTTGGCTGGTTCTCGGCTTTCGCGCTCACTAATTCAGAATATAAGGCGTGGGCCGCTCCATAAAAACTTAACATTTTAGTGACACAACACACACACAATACATACACACCCACAACGATTGCAAAGTGATCCTGGCAGCTATGCTGGCGGCCCACCCACACAAATTATGCGGTCATCAAAGACCAATTTTAAACAAAATTCGCCCGGTCTTCTGAAACAACAAATTGGGTTTTCTTGGCCTTGCAATTGACAGTCCAATGCTATTCTTCAGTATGTCAACAGCAAGATCAAAGCTTATTCTTCAGCAACGTTCCATAGTCAATGCTATCTTCAGTATGTAACAGCATAGACAATGTATCTTCAGTAGATAGCAAAAACAATGGTATCTTCAGGAGGGGTAGCAACAGTTCAATGCTAATCTCGTTGTAAAAGCATAGATCAATGGGAGGCCTAAAAATTGTTTGATTTGGCGTAACAGAAGAAAAAAATAGGGGTGGTAGTGTAGGTCTCGGATTTTTTTTGGTTCACAACCAGAACACAAAATATGACACAACATACAAAAACAAATGGCACATTTCACTTTTTCTGTAACACACTGTTTATTTGTCATTTTGAATGTCCCGCAATCCTTAGGCATCATACGCGATAAATGAAAATGGTTTTACGTGTTTTTAAAACTTTTGGCACACAAAAAAATTAAAATATTTAGGTCGGCGGTTAAAAATAGGGTCGGTCGGTTACGCCAATCAAACAATTTTTGTTTAGGGCCTTATCTTCAGGAGGTAGCAACAGAGTCCAATGCTATCTTCAGTATGTACCAGCATAGATCAGGCAGCCTGCTTAGCGTATTCACAAGTCATTGGTTATTAATGGTAGTGGTGTGGGTCAGGAATTTATTCCAAGTAGTAGAGTGTTTTCCACAACAAATCAGGGAAAACAAGTTTAGTACTCATCATATTTGACTATCCTATCAGGTCTTGTCATGTTATGATGGTGTGGAGAATTATGAAGTTGGACACATCTTTTCGGCTGGTTGTTGTTGCCGAATTTGGTAGTTGGTTGGTGATGACTGGTCGCTACGATCTGATCCAAGCTTGTACGCCCCCTCGTCTGTTCATGTGTGTTCCTATGATAGGATCCCATATGGCTCTTTCAGCCACGTTGTGGTGTTGTTTGTTCCTGGTCAAATTTGGCCTCTCCCACCCTATTGAGCATGATTGTGGCAGTACATGTTCAGTATGGCATGACTTAAATGGGACGTGTGGCGATTTTCTTGGGCCCTGGTATAAGATAAATACGTTGGCGCTGAATTGTTCAGTTTCTTTGATTTTCTTAAGTTAGTTTGGAAGAGGCGTCTGTTCCCCAATTGTAGCTTTTGGAGCAGCTCTTACAAGGAATTTCATAGACCACCTCGGCTGTCGCAATGGGTTCTTATCGTTTGTCTTAGATGAACGAGTAGATTCCTCAGTGTCTTATGGGGCTTCCTGGATGTTTGAGAAACCATGTTTCTTGAAGAGTCTGGACATGTTATCAGAGAGTCTCAAAATATGGGATGCACGACAAGGCCGTTGTTCTTACTTGTGTTGCCGTTTGATTGTTTTCACTTTATGGCGACCTTTGTCTTCCTTAACCTTGTTTATCGACCACTGCGGGTAACCAAACGCTACTAATGCTTGACTGATGTTGTTGTCTTCCTCTATTCTGTATTGCTCATCTGTGATAATACGTCCTTTCTGTCCAATAATGGTTGTTACAACTCCAAGTTTTTGATGTAGCGGGTTGCATGCGGATGAAACTGGAGATCTTGATTGGTGTGTGTGGGTTTACGGTAGATGCTCAACTTGAATGTACCGTCTTCTTGGCGAGGGACCGAGTGTCTAAGAATGGAGATTGCGCCTCGAATCTTACCTCATTATGTAAATTTATGCTGCCATTACTGAAAGTAGCTATGCCAAACAATCAGGTCATTAGGGGTGGATGAGGCCAAGATCATTGCCAGGAACAAAACAAAACCACACAGTGGCTGAAAGAAGCCATATGGATCCGTAGCAGAGGGAAGCACACTAGAACAAATGACGACGGGGCGTACAAGCTTGCTTCAGATCTACGACCAAGTCATCACCACGGTAACTACCAAATCGGGCAACACCAAGCCGAAAAAATGTTGCCAACTTCTAATTCTCCCACCATCATACAGTGAACAAGGACTCCTGATAGGATAGTCGAAATATCTGAGGAGTACTAAAAATGTGTTCTAGATTTGTGTGAGAACCTGACTCTGATTTTATGAAAATCCTGATGAGAATCTATTTACGAGGATTTATTCAAACTGTGTAAGTGATCCGGGCCGCGTGTATCCATGATACGACGCTCCTAACATGGCGAGCTGCATTTTGAGACTGAGGGGGGCGGAGTTGGAACAGACTCGGGGTTTTACCATACCTCTTATGCAACAATGACTTGAAGTACATGTACAGTTGCGACTCTGTACCGGGGACCAGCGGCTTAATGTCCCCTCAAAGGCTGGTATGCTTTCATGATCATTTCCCAATTCCAAGTGAACCATGGAGGAGAAGTCAGTATTCTGTAGAATCAATAGCTGGTATACAGATCAAATCCAGAAATTTAGTACCGAATTAAATCCCAGCAATTGACCCCCACGCGGGATTTGAACACAGGAATTTTGGTAAATTTGCCGACCATCAGAGACAAGCACCCTAACCGATAGGACCGCTCTCCAATCAATTCTATCTTGTCAGTAGATAGCAAAACTTTTGGTATCTTAAGGAGGTCGCGTAGCAAACAGAGTCAAATGCCTATCTTCGTATGCAAACAGATAAATCCATGCTATCTTCAATTTTAGGTAGCAGCAAACTTTCAGTGCCGTCTCAGTAGCTTTATATGAAGTCTTGCTGTCTATACTGAAGATATGCAATGAAAATGCCATCTACTGGATTTAAAATATATAATTCTGCTGCTTTCTTACTGTAGATAGTACTGAATTCTGTTAATTTCTCGAAGGAAAAGAAACTGCGGACAAAACAAAACTATGTTGCAATCTAACTGAAGATATGATTAAATTCTGTGCACTCACTAAATACTTTGCTCCCACTCACTACTAACACTCCTCTACTTCGAAATTCGGATTTCAGCAGGGACATCAATTACGCACTGCTTGATTACTAAACCACCTTGTTAGCACATATGATACGTCCACTATGTAGCAATTTACTGTAGGAACCGCATAACACTACAGCGCTCCGCATTCATAAGGGTGGGTAGTTTAAACTAGTGCGAGGAGTATGGGATATCGTTGTGATCCTCCGGGTGACCACGTGTTTTACGGTGTACATCATGCTGTTGGAATAAATATGGAAGATGCCGATGTCAACATGCCTGATTCATGCAAACAATCATGATTTTTTATTGTATGTGGTAGATATGCCTGCGAGTGTATACACTGCTCAGGAGCGGTTACCCTTAGTTACCCTTGAAACAATATCTAAGCCCATAACAAATGTTTTAAAATGTTATAGAATATTATTAAATGTAAAATTCTGAATAAAGGTCCTTCAGATTAACGGTCCCAATCTAGAAATCGGAATAACAGTCCTTTAGAATAAAAACTCTTCGGAATAGCAGTCCTTCAGGATTATGGTCCCCATGTAAAATTCGGAATAATGATCCTTTCAAATTCACAGGTGTTTGAAAGACTCATTTATTATGACAAAACCAGAATAAAACGAAAATATCAACGGCGACACACTTATAATTTGAATTATTTATACCACAGACTTCATCCTGTGTAAATTTTACGAAATTGCATTGCAGGCAAATATGATTTTTCTTAAAAATATAGTTTAACACGTCTCTCTATGGGAAATGGACATATAGAGGCCGCTATAACATACAAATCCTGACCTTTGTAGGCCTATATGGCAAGATTCCTGCAATGGATTTTTCTGATTTTGGCAGAGGTAATAGCTCTTGCATGTCCCTACTTACATCAGTTGTCAAAATTGTGTCACCACTGCTTAAAAATGCTCTAAAAATAAAAGACGATTTGCATGGGGTCAAACAGCTATGAATTATGCACCTATTGCAAAATTCTGAAAAATGGTCCTTTGGAATAACGGTGCCCTTTTAAAATTCAAAATGGTCCTTCGTTTTAACGGTCCTTCAGAATAATGGTCCTTCAGAATAAAAACCCTCCGGAATAGCGCACCTAGTTGTGAATTTGGAATAACGGGCTGTAACTAAAAACACGTGTATTAAAGACAAGGCAGTACTTTATCCGATTCTGTAATTTCCAAACCTGCGTATAAAAGGTTTGGTTTTGTGTATGCTATCACAGGGTAAGCTGCAATTAGGATACCTACACAGGGTGAAGATCCTGTGCATTGGCGATGGAAGCAAACAGACAAACTCTGAAAATAGATTTGTACAGGGGTAATTGATTGTGAGGCACACAGCTCTTGGGACTTCTGATTGGAGAAGCGAAAGTTAATTATAAGGGACGCATGCTTATCCCCCAACCCTTTTTATAGTGGCCCAACTGTTTGGTGATGACTAACAACCTTTGATAGTATCAGAGTCTTTCCTGTATCCCAAGATATACTCTCCCTCATAATTCCTTTTTTCTGCGTCAAGACTACGCCAGCATTACCACCAGACAGAACCATGACAACGCGTAAAGGAAATAATAGTCTGTGTGATAACGCAGCAACTCTCGCACATGTATGTAGACGCCTATTTCAGAAAAGGAATTGTGACGGCGACTTTAGTTCTGTTGCTCTGTTCAATCATTGGACTGACATGGTCAGTCAGATGACCCAGCAGCAGCAGTGGAACCAAGGGAGCCATGGCCCCTCCACTTTTGAAAGTGGCATGATTGATTATACACGTCAGGCTTATCGTAGCTGCACAAGAAAATGATAGTTGAGTATTGAAAATTGTTCAGATAAAATGTCAAATGCCCCCTCCTCTTTGAAAATCATTCTGCCACCGCTGGGATGACCTCAAGATACAGCAATCAAGAATACCCATAATGGTGGGTTCATACTTCATCAGCAGACATCTGCCAACGCTAACCTTTCATACCGCGTATGTTTCATGCATCTGGCGAGCAAAGCATGTTCGAAAGGCTAGCATAAGCAGAAGTCTGCTATAGTTTGTGTCGTCTTAAGTTGAAGGTGACGTCACTGCGGCTTTTATGTTGCGCACCCATTAATTGCGCGCTATGCTTGGAATCAGAGCATGATACGCATGCGAATAAAGGCGGCACGATCGAGACGCTAGTGGGAATGCAAAGACGCATAATGACGTCACCTTCAACTTTAGATGAGACAAAGTATAATGAAGTATGAACCCACCTTAGGAAAGAATGACACAGACAAGTCAGCAGCTTTGTTCAAGCATGTTTACTACTGCAGATATTGTTCATTTACTGTCAAATGAGCATTAATTCCAGCTAGTCAAGACCTGCCTGACTTAAATTTATACCTTGATGCAGCCTGCCTCTTATATTTTAAAGCTACAATAAATATTATTATATTCTCACAGTGCTTTTTTTAAATAAACTGAACTACATATTCAACTGGCAATACATCAATTCACTAAATATATATACTATTAGTTACTCCCGCTTGTTTACAAAATATGGGCAATAAACTGTCTTGTGACATACTCCTTTGGCTTCATAGAATACGACACCAGACAATAAATATCCATATTTCATAATAACAAACAGGGGGTAACACATTTATTCTTCAGTGAACATGCACAAAATTAAACCAGAAGTTCTTAAAGAGACATGAGGAGATTTCCAGGAAAAAGCGCCCCAAATTTTTTGCGAACCCCGGTTTTTTACATATTTGGAATGCTTACCAATGTATTAGATCACACCTGAAGTGAATAGGCCGAATACACCGTCTTTATGTAATAAGATGATGATTTAGTAGTTTCTGTCGTGCACGACAGAAAGTCAAAGCATGGTTTTCTATGGGGAACGATTACGATAGCAGGCAAGTTCTAAACAAGGTTTGCGGTTTTCTTTTGCACCTGTTTGTCCAATAAACCTTCAAAACGTTTTCGGTAGGTGGTCTACAACCGATCTAGTGAATTTTGAGAGAAATTTGTATCCTAAAAAAATCTCCTGTCACTTTAAGGTCCATTCATACTTCACTGCACTGCAGTGAAGTGCAGTGCAAATGGATGAAAACCATCTGACTCAATGCAGCAGCAACACAGTTCAAATTGCAGTGTGCTGCTGCCATGTTGAGTCAGAGATGATTTCATCCATTTCACTGCAGTGTAGTGAAATACAAATGGACCTTTACACACCAAAATAGAGATGAAATTCCGATTAAGGAGGCTAGGACACGATAGATCTGTCCGAAATTTTTCATTGATACTCGGTATGAACAAACTTCCATCGATGGTAACCAACAATCCAAATAAAAAATTGGGGTAACCGACCTCGTTTTTCATATAATATTGATTCAAAATACCTATTTTTTGCCATTTTTGATCAAGAATTAGTACACTAACCTATGGCAATTTGATTTTTACGACAGACATTTTTAATTATAAAAAAAATTCTGCTCGAAATTTTTTGATGGAATTTTAATAAAAGTTGCACACTACTAGAAGCTTTCGATTAAGAAAGAAAAAATATGGGGTCACCGACCTACTTTTCTCAATAATGTAACACATAGCACGTTTTTTAGTGTTCAAAATTGTGAGAAAACTGTCTATGCGACATTCAGAGGCGTCACACGCAACATAGGTTACGCGATATCAACGCTTCTAATACTCTCGCGCGTATCGATCACGCATTTCATAAGTAAGACCAATATCCTATTTATTCTTAATAGTTTGCCTTTATAATGAGAAGTTCTTCTCTGAAAATCTGGGGAGAATTGGGAGCCTTGAACAAAATACACGTAAAACAAGAAAGTATGCTGCACACCGTTAAAAAGTTTTTGGAACTTTCGGAGTATTTTCCTGGCAATTCTGCCAACACAATATCGTTGTCATTTACTGTAAATTGCACCGACAGGTATTTTTTAGAGAGCAAGAATGCAACTCTCTCAATTCCAAACTAGTTTATATTAGGAAGAATAAAACTTGTAAAATATGCTTGAAATTCAAATAATGTTAGAAGATTGAATTGGATGTCTTTGAAACATACCTTAGTCTTTGGAATTTAGTGAATAGTGACGAAGAAGGGGAGGACAGATGGAGGTATAGCGCTGAGGGGGAAGGGGTAACTTTTTCAGGTAGGGATGTGCGGCCCGAATTCCGAACTTGGGGACATGGGACCTGATTTCATCATTTTAATAGGCCCTTAGGGACTCAGTGAAATTTCGAAAATTTTGCAGACGCAGGAACTAAAATTTGGCTAAATTTTAGCTTCTTGGGTAAAATTTTACAAAAGGGGACCTCAAGAACGGAATTATGCATCGCCTCTTCTACACACATGTACAGATTCTTTCTCCATTCACACTCATTGACTTCCTGCTGTGTTTTAATAGTGGTTTTTGTCCCCGCCGAACGAAGTTCGGGAGGGGACTATAAAATGGGCTCCGTCCGTATGTATGTCCGTATGTCCGTGATAAAAATGTTAACCCTGGAACATTTGGGCATATCTTTTTTTTCTGGATGAGTTAGAGTAACCAAACTTGGGTATATTGTAGGAAGGGAAACCCCCCTACTAAACATGTAATTCATTCCCCCAGGGCCCTCCCTGGGTCTGTCAGGGGTAGGGGGGAAAAGGTCAAGGGGGAAAAGGTCAATATTGCACAGAATGTTAACCCTGGAACATTTGGGCATATCTTTTTTTTCTGGATGAGTTAGAGTAACCAAACTTGGGTATATTGTAGGAACAGAAACCCCCTACTAAACATGTAATTCATTCCCCCAGGGCCCCCCTGGGTCTGTCAGGGGTAGGGGGGAAAAGGTCAATATTGCACAGAAAATGTCAACATTTGACCATATTGTGTACGATTTATCTGGAGTTTCATAAAGGCTATGATGATGTAACTTGGAAGAAGCGGGTTGATGAGTTCTCAACCTGATTAGATTTTGGGTGTAAAATATGCTAATTTTGTCCCCGCCGAACGAAGTTTGGGAGGGGAGGGGACAAAAATGGGCTCCGTATGTATGTCCGTGATAAAAATGTTAACCCTGGAACATTTGGGCATATCTTTTTTTTCTGGATGAGTTAGAGTAACCAAACTTGGGTATATTGTAGGAAGGGAAACCCCCCTACTAAACATGTAATTCATTCCCCCAGGGCCCTCCCTGGGTCTGTCAGGGGTAGGGGGGAAAAGGTCAATATTGCACAGAAAATGTCAACATTTGACCATATTGTGTACGATTTATCTGGAGTTCCATAAAGGCTATGATGATGTAACTTGGTGGAAAGAAGCGGGTTGATGAGTTCTCAACCTGATTAGATTTTGTTCATATTTTGGGACAATTAAATATGCAAATGAGCTAATTAATATGCACAAATCACCGTAATAGCTATATTTTTGAAACGGTACATCGGATACGCAAAATTCCTTCGCTGCATGAAAGCCTATCATAGTGCGGGCTGAAGAGTTCTCCACCTGATTAGATTTTGGGCATAGTTTAGGCAAATTAAATATGCAAATGAGCTAATTAATATGCACAAATCAGCGTAACAGCTATATTTTTGAAACGGTACATCGGATACGCAAAATTCCTTCGCTGCATGAAAGCCTATAGTGCGCATAGGGCTGTGTCTGGTTTGGCAGTATAGGGTTGTGCGTGGTGTACAAACAAGAAGACTTAGGAATGCAATGGGACAACGGGACGAAAATACGTAAAATTGGGTGTTTAACCCCTTTTCAGACCTCGTAAGGGTCCCAAATTTAAAATGTGGTCACATGATTTTTTCACAAACAGTGTTGCCAAATTGAATAAAATATCATATTTTTACTAAATTTAGGTAATTTTAAGGGATTTTTGGACTATGAATTCTAAGATTTTCTTGAAGTTCATTTTACGTGATTAATATCTCTACAATGGAAAATGTTGTGACCCGGGGGTTGGTGTCAAATGAAAGAGCAGGAAATAAAGAATACTATAAATGCAAACCCAGGGGTGATACTCCTAAACATCAAGTGGTAATTGGCTGTATTTCTCCAACTACAGGAACTTGAATTGGTCTGATATTCCATATGTATACGTGAAAATTATTACCATAATTGATAGGGATATTTGATTTATATTCACTTCCCTTCTGAAAGTGGGTGCTGTACTTTTATATCCAACTTTCATTTGCATTATTTGCATATAAAGTTCCACAAACTTAAACTCTAACTGTATGCTACAGCATTTTCATCAAGCACCAAATAGCTGCTTCCCCAGTACCCTAACAACCCAATATGCCAATAGCAGCCCATCTTGCATTTGCATTATCTCACTGGTCAGGTGTGTTCCCACTGGACTTCATTCCTAATACCTGGGATAGCTTCTATATGTATGTAGAAAGCCCTTGACCCCTAATTAACATAACAACCTGATCAGCCAATAGCAATCCACCTCATTCTTAATCATGTTGGCCAATGATAACAAGACTTCTCTCACTGATTAGGTGTGCTCCCACTGCACTTCATTATTATGTTATCATTGTTATGCATGCACTGCACTGGAGACACAGTAAACTAACATCTTTCTCTGCTTTGCAGGTATGTCACCACAAAATATTTTGCTATTTAAACTATTTCTTTAAGTTACCGTCGAGTTCAAGCTCACTTTCAGTTATTATCATGTTTAAATATTCATGTCTTGGATTTTAATAGGAATAGGAAGATTTTGAAGAAGTTTTGGAAGTAACTTTTGTTTCCAAATTGTTCAAAATTTGCAACTGTGCATCTTCATACTTTCATTTAAGTTTGTAGTTTAGTGAAGTTCTGGTAATTAAAATCAAGTTGACTTTTGCTTTGACATCTAATTAAGTAGTAATCCAAGGTTCTTATCTTTATATTGTACTAACACCATTTAAGATTGCATGCACTGGCTAAAAATTTACCGTTTGTTAGGCTGGAGATCACACAAATTACAACATACCTATTTATTGTAGTATGTATTACTACATTACAAAATTTTGTGTGTCCTGAAATTTTTTTTCAGAATATTGTAATTGTATCGCTATGACTTATTACAATTATGTCACTATTGATTTATTATTACAACAATTTCCTTGTGTGATGACCCTAGCCTAAGTTTCTGATGAAATATATGATTTCCATTACAAATAGTATACAAATGTCTTTATTTTTAATATTGTTATTTCTCCATATTTTTCCTTTTTTGAAATCTCATGCTTCAACACATATAGTGCATGCAAGTCATTGTTTATATATGTTTCAATGTGCCTTTATGATAGAATTTTGGTAAATTTGCTCGATGTCACTCGGGACAAATTAGGATATTTTAACAAGAATATCCTGACAGGCATGTGACATAAATCTTGAACCTCTTGTTATTCTATCTGTGAATAAAGGTATCATTCCCTTAATCTTAAGTTTACTAACATTTATTGCAAAGTTCATGAAACTACTTAGTCTTGTTCATTAGGCCCAAATTTTGCCTTGTCATAAATTTGCATGATAGCTATGTTTAAAGACCCAAGCATAACCACCCAAGCAGAAAGACAATTTCCTTTTGTAAATAAACACCCTAGAGGGTAACTGACTGGTCATTGTTTAAGTACGTCATATTAATTTGGTTGGGTCATTGAGGATTTAAACCTAAAAATTTGGGAGTTCAAAAACAGATTTCTTCTAAAAAGTTGGAAAATATGAAATGGTATTTCTTGTCCAAAGACTTAATATTTATTGATTAATTTTCTGGAATAACCATGCAATTAATTGGTTCTTTTTTCAACATCACAAGGTACCTTTATTAAAACTGATTTCTTGGCCTGTTTTCACAAGTTCTTTGAAAAAGATTTCTTTCGATCGATTTTGATGATTTGGTTTCAACAGTTTATTTTAAACTTTGAGTTTGATCAAGCTTTAGCATAACTTCATACTGCTTTTAAATCTGTATGTTGGTGATAACATGGGCTTTCAAGAAATATTGGAGAGTTATTTCCCTTGGGTTCTTAAATTATTTAAAGGAGAACCTGCTACTACGAAATAATTTAATAATAACACTATAAAAATAATCATTGAACCCAGTGGTTTCATGAAAAAAAAAACAGATTGTGGCAACCATAAAATGGATTCCAACAACATTTTGTCTGACCTGCACTGATTTGAAATTTGACACTCAGTGTATATGGGATATGTATTGTGTTATGCGGATAAGGATGCACAGTAGTCATAAATGGTCTAAATTACAATGGCATAAAGTGTTTTCAGAGTGGTTGTCCAAACCGTAATATTACATTAATTAAGTTTACCCCATTTTGATTAGTTGCTTTTAAATCTCGCCTATTTGGGCTACATTAGATGTCAAGAAATAAATTAAAAACCCTCTAAAGAAAATAATTTTCGGGTATCCCCTTCAAGGATATGCACATGTAATTTTACAACATTGGATGAAGATTACCTTATTTCAAAGAAGTTCAGGTGAGTAATATCATATACTTAAAAAGCAGGCAAGATTCACAAGTCCAAAGACTAGCAAGTTTAAGGTTCCAAGAGATTGAACCTAACAACAAATCAATAGCATCACAGGTAATTTCAAAAGTCGCTCCACATTAAAAAAAAAGCTGTGGGTAGATGATTGGAGGGATTTTTACGGGCGGCTCTTAGTTGAGAAAAAATCAGTCTGTCCTGACACTCACAGCAGCAACACAAGGTCCGTCACATCAAAACCATGTGATAGTCTAAGAAAAGTTCTAGGTGACATAGTATAAAAATTTTTGCATAACAAAGTCCTCAACCTAAGCATCATACACAGCTTATCAGTGGTTTGGTTCAATTGTGTCACGGTGTGCAGTTCAAATAAAAAATACCCCAATACAATACAGCGGGATTTATAACGCGCTAATACCCAAGGATGCTAGGCGCAGTTGAAAAAAAAGAAAGAAAGAGGCGAAGAACCCACAACAGTAGGAATCCGGAAATGTATGGGTTTTGAGAAGTTTTTGCGAAAGAACTAAGGACTGACAGCGTATGAGTCCAGGGGCAGCCTCTTCCATAGACGGGGCATGATAGAGAAAGCCGATCACCAATCTGTTTGGGGATCTGTGGACAATTTAGGTTGCCACCTGAAGCCGAATGCAAGGCATAAGAAGATTGGCGAATCTGAATAAGGGAAGAAAGATAACCAGGTTGTGAGGTATGAATAAGCTTATACGTTTGGACCAGAGTACGGAAATTTAATGCTGTTCAGCAACTGCAGCCAATGTAGGGTTTTTAGGAGGGGAGAAGGTGTGACTGCTTCTTTGGTTCCATGTAGATGAGTCTGCACTCCTATTTTGCAGTTTTTGGAGACGCCGAAGATCCTTAAACATGAGTTGTTAAAAAGAGAGCTGCAATAATCAGTCTAGAAAGGATCAAAGCCCGCACAGCAATACTACAGGACTTAAAAGGAGGAACCTTCTAACACGGTTGAGGTTGGCAAGCTGCAATTCAAAGACTTTGAATTGCAGTGATGTATTGAACAGTCATACATGATCAAAACAACACCTATTTCCTTATCGAAGGAGAAGAATGGATCTCCTTACCATCAACCTGGAGAGTCACGTGCCTTAAGTTCTGTTTGGATCATAGTGATCAAATGACACTATGAAACTAAACCACTGAAAAATACACTGAAAATCACCGGGTAACGCTGAAAAACTCTGAAAATTGTCTGGACAAAGGAAAAGAGTAACACTATTTCTTCAAAGAGATTAACAACATTTTCAGTGTGATTATGAACAGGCTCATGCTTTTCAGCAATGTTTCAGTCCAATTTCAGTGTGATTAGGAATCCTGAAGCATCGCTGTATATCATAAATTTACAAAAGGTAATTGGATGTCATTTGCATAGTGAATACACAGCTGTTTGACCCCATGCAAATTGTCTCTTTTATTTTTAGAGCAATTTGAAGCAATGGCGACACAATTTTGACAACTGATATAAGTGGGGACATGCAACAGCTATTACCTCCACAAAAATCAGAAAAATCAATTGCGGGAATCTTGCCATATAGGCCTTCGAAGGTCATAATTTGTATGTTATAACGCCCTCTATATGCCTATTTCCCATAGAAAGACGTGTAAAACTGATTTTTATGAAAAATTATATTTGCCCGCAATGAAATTTCATCAAATTTACACAGAATGTAGTTAGTGGCATAAGTACTCCAAATTAGTTGTCAAAAGTGTGTCGCCATTGATATTTTTTGTTTTTTTCTTGTTTTTTCATAATGACTTTCAAACAGCTGTGAATAACAAAGGGAGCCATTTCAGTGTCATTTCAGTGTTGAATTTCTTTTGTATTTGGTTTCAGTGTATTTTTCAGTAATTTTCAGAGTTTTTCAGAGGTGCAGAATGTTTTCAGTGAATTTTCAGTGTTATAGTTTCATAGTGTGATCTCTGTAACTGCTGTTAGTGCTATTAGAGACTGTTAATATAATATTATTAACCTTTATTTGAAATCCATAAAATTCAACATCTAACAGCTCACATCGCAACTCAACAGTAGCGCTACACCTGTAAGCTGCAAATGGATGCGTAGAACAGTTCCTCTGAAGTAGTACTGGGATGTAGTACTGGGATGTGAATATAACAGTAGCACTGAGATAAGCGGTCATGATACAAACACCTTCGCCATGGAAGAGAATATATATAGGACTCTTTCCCACAACTGGCAAACAACTTGCCTTGGTATCACTGCCAAATAAACCCATAGCCAATTTTACACGATATATCAAGTATTTACTGACAAATAAGGGAGCTCATGCATATAATGGGAATATGCCCTTTATGTGTAAACATTGCCACCAACATTTTGGAACTGTTATTCAGTTACGGAAGCATTCCTGCCCACATTGTGTCCAGTGCAAGCGGATGTTTGTCTCATATGAAAAGTATCTCAAACATAAATGTGGCAGACAGAGTTGCAGTCACATTGAAGAACATTATGTATGCCAGCACTGTCAAAAGATGTTCACATCTGAGCGGCATTTACAGGATCACAAGTGTACTTACTGTCACACATGTAACAAGATATACAGTTCCTATCAGAGATTCTCAAACCATACATGTAAACCACCTTCAAGTGTAACACTACAAGAAAAACATCTTTTACAAATGCAGCAGCTGAGGTCTCAACAGCAGTACAAAGCACATGAACAACATAAAGATAGAGAAAGAAAAAAACAGAAACGCACAGACAAGGAATTTCACCGGAAAGAACAACAAGCAAATAAAGAAAGAATACAACTGAAGCGCTCTGAAGAGGAATTTCAACGTGAAGAACAATATACAGATAAAGCAAGGAAAAAACGGAAGCGTACCGAGGAGGAATTTCTTCGAAAAGAACAACAATCAAATAGAGAAAGAATACAACTGAAGCGCTCTGAGGAGGAATTTCAACGTAAAGAACAATGTACAGAAAGAGCAAGGAAAAAACGGAAGCGTACCGAGGAGGAATTTCATCGAAAAAAACAACAGACAAATAGAGAAAGAATACAACTAAGGCGCTCTGAGGAGGAATTTCAAGATTATGTATGCCAGCACTGTCAAAAGATGTTCACATCTGAGCGGCATTTACAGGATCACAAGTGTACTTACTGTCACACATGTAACAAGATATATAGTTCCTATCAGAGATTCTCAAACCATACATGTAAACCACCTTCAAGTGTAACACTACAAGAAACACATCTTTTACAAATGCAGCAGCTGAGGTCTCAACAGCAGTACAAAGCACATGAACAACATAAAGATAGAGAAAGAAAAAAACGGAAACGCACAGACAAGGAATTTCACCGGAAAGAACAACAAGCAAATAAAGAAAGAATACAACTGAAGCGCTCTGAAGAGGAATTTCAACGTGAAGAACAATATACAGATAAAGCAAGGAAAAAACGGAAGCGTACCGAGGAGGAATTTCATCGAAAAGAACAACAATCAAATAGAGAAAGAATACAACTGAAGCGCTCTGAGGAGGAATTTCAACGTAAAGAACAATGTACAGAAAGAGCAAGGAAAAAACGGAAGCGTACCAAGGAGGAATTTCATCGAAAAAAACAACAGACAAATAGAGAAAGAATACAACTAAGGCGCTCTGAGGAGGAATTTCAAGATTATGTATGCCAGCACTGTCAAAAGATGTTCACATCTGAGCGGCATTAAAAAAAAAAAAAAAAAAAAAAGAATACAACTGAAGCGCTCTGAGGAGGAATTTCAACGTAAAGAACAATGTACAGATAGAGCAAGGAAAAAACGGAAGCGTACCGAGGAGGAATTTCATCGAAAAGAACAACAGACAAATAGAGAATACAACTGAGGTGCTCTGAAGAGGAATTTCAACATAGAGAACAATGTACAGATAGAGCAAGGAAAAGACAGAAGCGTACCGAGGAGGAATTTCATCAAAAAGAGCAACAAAAAAATAGAGAAAGAATACAACTAAGGCGCTCTGAGGAGGAATTTCATCGAAAAGAACAACAAACCAATAGAGAAAGAATACAACTAAAGCGCACTGAAGAGGATTTTGTAGCAAAGGAACGGCTCTTAGCTAAAACTAGGAAGCAACATGAACGAAAATGCAAGAAATCTTCTCCAAAGTCAGTTGACATGATTCTCAAGGATTACAGAGCTGCTATTAAAGAGGGACCAACATACATCTGTGCCTGCTGTTGGAGAGTATTGTACAAAAGAGCAATGGTTCACCTGAAAAAAACAAATTATGCCAACTGCACTGAAGAATTCCTCCAGAAATGTCTAACTTCAAAATCAACATACATATGCAAAACATGCCATAAAAGTCTGAAACAAAATAAGCTGCCAGCACAGTCTCAAGGTAATAATTTGGCTCTGACAGCTATTCCAAAGGAACTTGAAGAATTATCTTCATTGGAGTGTGTCTTGGTATCTAAGATAATACCATTTATGTACATAGTTTCCCTAACAAGAGGAGCCCAGCATGGGCTGAAGGGCCATGTTGTTCTTGTTCCTGCAGATTTAACCAAAATAAGTACGTCACTGCCTAGAGTAACAGATAACTCAAATATTATATCATTAGCCTTAAAGGTGCAACGAGAGATTTCAAATAACAGGTGACCCTAAAAAATGTGAAAATTCTGATTTTTGCCCTGATGTAAAGCTTTCCATCAAAAATATCCCCATCTAAAAGGATTAGGCTGAGAAAGGTTTCTTTGGTACAAAAATTGTGAAATTTATAATTTCGTATAGGAGCAAATACAAAATTCAGCCTATGTTTTATATTGAAATATAAGCAAGTCAAAATCACCTTTTTTCTCTCTTTTAAGACATTTCTGTAGCCAAATACACGGCAAGAGATCTATTGAGTGTCTAATTTATATGAATTTACTATTATAACACAATATCTGGGTGCCTCAAAATCTCTCGTTGCACCTTAAAAACGTAGGCTGACAGACAGAAGTAGTGTCCACAAACAGTTCATCAGGCCAGCATATGTCAACCGTGCCCTCATCAAATTGAAACAGATCAACCACCTGTATGCAGATGTATCTATAGACCAGTCATGGGACACCATGTCGGCAAAATCAAACCCTGAACTATGGGAACTGTTAACAGAAGATAAAGGAACCAGTAATCTCACCGAAAATCAGAGTATAACAACAGATGGAAGCCACCAACAACCAGATGACAATACATGTACAACTGGTACCAAGAAGCAAATGCCACAATCTGATACAGTGACAGATAGTGAGGACGAAGAGTTAACAGAGACTGAAGAAAATACCAATCAGAGTCCACCACCAGATAGATGTCAACAGAAAGAGACAGTTCCTCAGACTATTGATACCAAGAAGGAAAAAACATTTACTGATATACTGACAGATAGTGAAGATGAGGTGGACCATGACAACTCCAATGAATTCCGACAACGCTTGGAACATAAGCAGTCACTTAATTCTGCCACTTGCTTACATTCTACTGATGGCCCTACAATATCTACAGAACAAATCTTGAATGTTGCACCTGGAGAAGGACAAATCCCAGTCAGTGTCAACACAGAGCCAAACTGGGAGCCAATGGCTTTTCCAAAACTATTCCCTAATGGCAGAGGACATTTTAATGTCCCCAGAGACATCAAACTGACTCCTTCAAAATATCTGAATGCTAGACTACAGAGTGCTGATGACCGTTTTGCTACCTCTACAGAGTATATATTTCAGGGACTCCACTGGATAGAGAGCACTGCATTGAAGAATACCATCAACATAACCAAGAAGAAACGCCATCAACAGGAAATAAATGCGGGACAACTGAAAAACCCAGATAATGTCCATCGATTGATTTCAAATGATGAGATGTTCACAACCTTCAAAACTATTAGGGGAACTCCTCAATACTGGAGAAACATGCAGTTGGACATGCTAGCAAAGATTCGACAGCTTGGACCATATACCTTTTTCATAACTGGTTCCGCTGCAGAATTCCATTGGACAGAAGTTATCCAAGTAGTTGGCAGACATTATAATGAAAATTTCACAGATGATGATGTTCGTAGTATGGACTGGCAAACCAAACGCCAATGGCTTGAAAGAAATCCAGTAATAGCTGTCAAACAAATAGATTACATCTTCGAACAGTTATGGGGTAAAGTAATCTTAAGCGGTGTGCACCCAGTTGGCCAGATATTGAACTTTGATATCCGGAAGGAAATGCAAGGACGTGGCACACAGCATTTCCATGCTGCAGTGCATGTCAAAGATGCACCCCGTCTAGATCACAACTCTGATGATGAAGTGATAGAGTTCATCGATAAGTACGTCACATGCACCATTCCAACAGATCCAGAATTACGTCAACTTGTGCAACAGAGACAAACACATCATCATACTCGCACATGCAAGAAAAAGGTTGGTGTCACTTGTCGCTTTCACTATCCATGGCCACCATCAGAAAGAACCATCATATCACGTCCACCAGAGAATGACACCCCACCGAAGAAACTCCACGAGGTGAAAAATATCATGAAAAAGGTGTTCACAGCTCTTGCTTCAGTTGATCCACAATGTCCACTATCAGAAAGTGAGCTATTAAAAGAAGCCAATGTCACCAAGGATGGTTACTACAATGCTCTCAAAATTGCACTGACCAGGTCAACTGTCATCATGAAGCGAACAACAGCTTAAGTGAACATCAATAATTACAATCCGGTAATCCTTCAAGCGTTGCAGGCAAACGTGGATATCAAGTATATCACCAATGTCTGGGCATGCATTGCTTACTTGACATCATACATGTGTAAACCTGAAAGGACAATGAGCGAACTCATGAGGAAAGCCAGCAAAGAAGCAGATGATAAAGGTATTCAAGACAAGTTGTACCACATTGGGCAGGTTTTTCTCAAATGTCGTGAGGTTTCAGAGCATGAAGCCATAGCTCGCATCTTGTCTCTTCCACTCAGAAGATCAAATACAGCTGTTGTCTTTATACCAACTGGCCCTAAAGAACAACGGACCAGGATGCTTAAACCTATGAATGCCATTGCCAAAATGCATGATGATGATGAAGACATATACCTACCTAGCATCCTTGACAAGATTGCAGCCAGACCTGACAGCTTGAATGACATCACATTGGCCTATTTCTGTGCAAATTATGCAGCATGCAGTAGTAGCAAGTCTACAGAAGACCATGAAGAGCAGCTTGAAGATGATGATAATGTCACCAGAAAGATGATTCATCTGAAAGATGATCTTGGTACCATGTACAAAAGGCAAAAACAGTGTGTTATACGTTACCACAGCATCTCTAAAGACAAAGATCCTGAATTGTACCACTTCAGACTGCTGCTACTGTATTATCCATGGCGCAATGAAGACAATCTTCGGCACAGCGATGGCACTTGGACTACTACATACCAGGAGGTCAAAGATGAGATATTACCCAATATTACCGCCTTTGAACCTTTCTTTGAGGATGTTGAACAAGCTATGGATAACATTGACTTGGATGAAAACCTCTGGATACATGCTGAACCAACTGAGGATGACACCATCAATGAAGCAGATCCACAATTTGCAGCATTGAACCCAGATTTGCTTGAGTATGATGATGTGCCAACTGAGAACGGTGCCTCTCGAAGCCACACAGTACATACATCCACTATGTTTTCACCTGATGTACAATATCATGACTTGGTTTCATCCCTGAATGACGAGCAGGAAGAATTGTTCAATTTTATATTCCATTGGTGTATGACCATTCGCCATTCTGCATTAACAGACATTCAACCTAGTCCATTTTACATCTATTTAACTGGAGGTGCTGGTGTTGGAAAGAGCCATGTTATTCATGCTGTATACCAAGCTGCTATTAGGACATTAAAACAGCCAGGACATAATCCAGATCAGCCCACAGTCATACTCACAGCATCCACAGGGAAAGCTGCTTCCAATATAAATGGAACCACATTGCACTCAGCTTTTAACCTTCCAGTTCGCCAAAGTGGCAAAGCATTCCAGTACCGCCGATCTAGTCATGAAAAGCTGAACTCGATGCGAGCTACATACCAAAATTTGAAAATCATTATCATTGATGAGATTTCAATGGTTGGGGGAAGTACTCTGGAACACCTGTCCCTTGCTTTACAAGACATCTTTGGAAATAACCTGCCCTTTGCTGGAATTTCGATACTAGCAGTAGGAGACTTGTTCCAGCTACCTCCCTGTGGAGATAGAGCTGTCTTCCAAACACCAAGGAGAGATTATAATGCCTTATATGGCTCCATTTGGAAACGACACTTTCTGTTGTTTGAGCTGGAGACTATTGTTCGTCAGAGAACAGATCCAGAGTTTGCTCAAATTTTATCTAGAATACGTGTAGGAGATATAGAGGATCATGATATGAAGGAACTAGCTGCTCTTGAGCACACAGACATGAGCAATATGCCACCAAACACTCTGCATCTCTTCTACACCAACAAGCAAGCCAACAAACATAATGAAGAAATGCTCAACAAGTTAACAACCCCAAAGATCACCATTATAGCATCAGACTCACGCAAGGATTTACAAACAGGTTCCTGTGCCGTGATGTTCCTTGCCAGCAATATCCGGAACGGGTGGTTTTTTTTTGCTCAAACAGCAAATCTCTGAAGGAGCACGCTGGATCCAACAAAAATACAGACCCTGGCGATATACTAGTCATGGTGCCACTGGGAACAATTGTTAAAATTCACATTCATCCCAGCAATCCACTAGGTGGCATAATATATGTTACAATTTGAATGATGAGAAGGCTGGACGTTCACCATCGACCAATAATCCACCACATTTTTTTGAAGCAAAATTTTTCATAGCTGTCACGGGGCCATCACAGTTAATTTCCCTGCGAGGAATTAGCGTAAAGGCAGAATCATGCGAGGAGAGAGGAATGAATAGGGAAGGGAGATGGTGGATGTGAGGGACAGGGGAGATGGATGGGGGAAGTTGGGTGGGGGGGAGGGGTGAGATAGGCGATATATCGCTCTTGTAGGGGGCCTGGGTTTATTCACCTGGTCCCCTAGGGCTGGTGGATGGGTGGGAAAGGAAGTGGGGGTGAGGTGAGGTGAGGGCCGAAGGTGACGAGGCCCCGGTAATTCAGCCCTGACACTTCTAGCTTTTTGGAGAGGGAGAGGTTCGTCTCTTGGGCCCTTACAAGCAAAAGCCCCAATAGAAGCACCTGCACCCACATTGTTGCTGATCTGACTATTCCTTCCCTCAAGGTCCCATCCATACAAGGTTGTTTGACATACACAATCACAGCCGAGTCAAAATTCGCCAGGGTATTCAACGATCAATTTCTCTGCTGATAAAATCCGAGTCAACAAGTCAGCCCTGGATGAAACTGCCAGAATGCGAAACGACAGCCTCTTCAATGGAAGCATCCTCTTCTACAAGCTGCAATGCAATAATTGCCCATTTCCAACATATTCTTGGAATCACCGCTCCGCTCGCCCCTTACTTGACTTGCCGATCCAATACTATCAAAGTGTAACAATTCTTGGATTGGACAGAAACCCATAATACAAGCTCATCTCCGATCTACAAGTAACTGTAGACACATGATATTCATCCATAAACCACACAACATGGCCTACATTGCTTTGTTGTTCAAGCGCAGTTGCAACTGTTAGCACACAGCTTACTACTTCTGCCCATCTTTAACAACTTTCATGTTTGTCCACGTTTCAGGTCAAAAGTTCTAGTCAATCATCTTGTACAGACCACAGGTGCCCATGCATATTTTTTAACCTCGGCTACAGGCATTCGTAATAATGTCCATACCACAGTTTATATAACCTACCTCATTAGGAGACTTCATAAGGGACCACATGACCAAAGATCCCGTCACCACATTGACAGTCTCTTCTCCATCATGGCTTCCACCTAATTAACTGTCCCCCTCGCCACTCATGGGCATGGAGGACCCTTGATCTTGTCTTCATCACCATATTCTAACACCAGCATTCTGAATCATTTTCCATTGCCTTCACTATCCTTTCATCACTTGGGCCACAGAATTCCATCTGCATATTTTCCAAGCCAAAGCAAAATTAACTACCTTCTCTAAACGACATATTACTGAATCAGGAACATTAGAGGTTAACTAGGAAGATTGACAAGCTGAAGACTACATCTTGTAACAGAGATATCTGTGTTTCAAAGAAAACTTACAAATATCAACCTTACGAACATCGGGGAGTCTTATACTGCCAAAATTCGAACAAAGGATCAATGTTTCGCGACATGTGAAAGATAATGGACCTAAAAAGTACTTGCTTTGGGGATGGAAAAGGGAACTACAACAACGGGATAAGAACCAGAGCGACAAGCCAGGACCATCTTTAGGGTGGAAAATGTCTGTTACTTTGAAGACAATGCAGCATCAACCACTTGAAGAAATTGATGAGTCCCATGACTTTGCAGGAGACACCACCCCACACAATATGAGCCACAGAATCAGTACCAAGAAGCAACAACCACACACCATCAGCAAATCCTCGTCTTAGCAGCACCATACACCAAAGAGCAGATATACAGTCCCAGCAACTCCACACCATAACACGATCCGTCAGCCAAGAGCAACCCTCACGTCAGCAAGACACACCAACACCAACATCCACAGTCCCACGTCAGGACCCCCCAACCGTTGATCCACAAACCCAGTCACAACCCACCAATAACGACTAAGATCTCACAAACCACACACCAGAAAATATTCGTAGTCCCATGCTCCCACACTTGCAGTCTTTCCACAGTCCCAGCAAGATATGCAGCTTACAAACAACCAACAAACCACCCCCATACAACAACATTAAGCACAACCGAAACAAAGAACCAGGGATTTCAACAAGGGCCAACAGTAAAGAGCATCAAGACACATAAACTAGAGAAGATGTACCTAGAGCATACATGTCAGAAGACAATATCTTAGAAAAACATTACCCTACAAAAAGAAAAGACACAGTGCAAGATCACACTTGAAGACATTGGGTGCAAATCATGAATACTGAAAATTCTGAAAGCAAACCGTGTTTCCTCCCACATGACAACAGCAACACCCTAACAATAACATGTCATTTGGAACACAAAAAGGGAACCATGACAGATGGTATTAATTGTAGGAGCCAAGATTCAACAGCAGGAGCCAGTCTTGGTACGCCAGAAGTGTATGTTATTTTAAAAAAGATGGTGTAAGCATCAACCTTGAGCATGGATGAGTCAATGAACCTGCAAAAAAATGCCACAAACAACACGAGCCCATCAGTACCAAGCAGAAACCACAATACCAGACCAGCCAATTCTCGTCCTCAAGCAAGACTACACCAGAGCAAGATATACGTCCCAGCAATCTCCACACCTAGAACAAGATCTGCAGCAAGAGCAAGCACTCACAGTCCCAGCAAGGGACACACCATCACCACAATCCCAGTCCCAGCAGGACCCACAACAGTTGATCCAACCCCAGTAAACCCCAAATAACAAGCTAGATCAGCAAAACTCCACAGCCAAGAGAAGATCGGATTCACATCCTCTATGTAAGACCTCTTGAAATTAGCCTGCGCATGACATCTTCTATAAGAGATCAAAGGATTACAGAGGAGTGTACAGCTTTATTCCATAAAGAGTCGTTACTCAGTCCTAACTCTGAATATCTTACCCAAGGTGACCGAAATCTGAGTCCCCCAGCAATCCCACATTCCGTGGATTTCCACAGTCCCAGCAAGATATGCACTAACAGCAACCACACCACACCAGTACAACCAACATAAGCACACAAAACGAGCCAGGGATTTCAACAAGGCAAACACGTAACAAAAAATTATCAAGACACAACCTAGAGAGATGTATGTAAGCCTACATGTATGAAGACAATATCTTAGAAAAAAAGATACCTGACAAAAGAAAAGCACTTGCACAATCACCTTGAGACTTGGCATACATGAATTACTGGGAAAATCTGAAGAGCCATGTTTCCACCTGACAAACCAACAACCTACATTAAATAATCCATTTCAGTTGTACACAAAAAGGAACCACGGCAGATGTATTACATTGTAGGAGCCAAAGATCAACAAGCCAGGAGTCCGTCTTTTTTAGCCCAGAAAAGTTTAAGGTATTTGAAAAAAAGATGTGTACTCATCAAACCTTGAAGACATTGATGAGTCATGACCTGCAAAAAAAAAATTGCCACAAACACCAACAAAGCCACCAGTACCAATACCGACGTCAAAGCCACAACCAGCCAAATTCTCATCCGAGCAAGACCTAACCAAGATCAAGATAAACGTCCCCGCAATCTCCACACACCTAGAACAAGATCTGCAGCAGATGCAGCACTCCACATTCCCAGCAAGACACACCAACACCAACATCCACAGTCCCAGCAGACCCACAACATTGGCTCCCCACCCCAGTCAACCCACAATAACAGCTAGATCATCAAAACCCATCACCAAATAAGATCGTATCCCCCACGCCATCCCACACTTTCAGTGCTTTTCACAGTCCCACAAGAATACACCAAAACAGCAGCAACACCACCACGCGCAACGACAGTAGAAACAGTAGAAAGCAACATTTCCTCCACATGAAAAAACCAACAACTAAAATAGCATGTCGTTTGGACACAAAAAAAGAAGGGAACCACGTCAGATTGGTATTACATTGTTTAGGAGCCAAGATCAACAACAGAGCAAAGATCAACCAACAGGAGCCAGGCTTTTAGGCAGAAAATGTATGGTTATTTGAAAAGAAGACCGGTCAATCATCAACCTTGAAGTCATTGATGAGTCATGAACCTGCCAAAGAGACACCAAACCAACAAAGCCACACATCAGTAACCAGCAAAAAACCACAATACCAGTCACATCCCATACAAACCACAAAATAAAAACACTAGATCAGCAAACCACCAAAACAATCAACCACAGTAAGAACAAGATCTGCAGTCCCAGCAATCCCACACTTTCAGTGATATCCACAGTCCATCAAAAGTAACGCAAAACCGCAGCAACACCCAACACCACCACCCAGCTCAACAACGTAAGCACCACATAAACAAAGAGACCATGGCTGCAACAAGGCAACAGTACAAAGCCATCAGACAGCACGAACAACATCGTGAAGACAAGCAAAAGTCTGCCAGCACAAGACAAGTCCGCCCACCTGAAGATTTTCAAGACTTTCTCTAATCTATATTTTTGGGTTCACCTTCTATTTTATAGTATCACCCCAAGGTTAGCATTCATATCATTCATTTCCTTATTTTCAACACTAGTCAAAATGTAATTGGGGATTTCAAATTAGAAGTGGTGCAATTTCTTTTTAAAGGAATTATGTCATTCTAACCAAGCTGCATATACATTTCAATAAATGCACAGAACCTGTAACTTATAATATTTTCCTCCAAGTCCATTGTCAACTCTGCCCACAACAGCCAGATTTTATGTTTTAACCGTGGAAATTTCTGTAACAAGCTGAAAATGTCAGTATTGGTGCAGAATGTGTCTAAATAACATACTAAAATCCCCTAAAATCCCTTTGTGCTTTTTCAGAAATAGGGGCAAAGTTTGTACAGGGGTACAATTACACATATTAGTATTGTCCTTAAATGTGTTTTTTTTTTTTTTTTTAAATTAAGACTGGGATTTAAAAGGGTATAGGTTGCCCTATCTACAACCTGTAGTTTAGTACTCACCCACAGACCTAAACATTCAAGGTCATCCTGGGGGTAAATATGTCACAATGACCAATTTCATGAACAGATTCAATGCTCTTGAGTCATATTAAAACATCAAATGTTTCAGTCAAATCCTACATGGATTCAATATTGACCTATCGAGCAGAAAGGAGTGACCCCCATAGAGCCTGTAGAACCCCATACACTTGGCCCTGTTAATTTGCAAGTATGACCACCACCTGTTAAATATTATTTGGTGTTCACTTACACTAGATGAAGAATTTTGACACACTGATCGTTCAAAGAATCCGACCCATTCTGAAAATTTACCCCAAGATGACCTTGAGCCTTTTTTACCATATAAGGTTTGTTTTTTTTATTAAATACAAGCCATAGATGGGCAAACTACCTTTTTTTAATCCTTGGGACATGACCAAAATTGGGAAAAACATTAAGCAGCAATTGAAATATTTCGTACTTTTACCCTACCCCTGTACAAACTTTGCCCCCTTATTTATGAAAATGCACCAGGGCTTTTTGGGTACTTTTAGTACTTTCTTCTAGACAACAGTTTCTGCACCAATTCGACATTTTCAAGCTTGTTCCCAGAAATTTCCCTTCCTCCTTTCCATTGTTTTATTTTATTAATACTCTTGGCCTAAACTTTTTTTTTAATCACATTCTGGTACTGAAAGAATATAATGCCATGCTTAACATCATTTTTGCTGTTTTTGAATTCTTTTAAAAAAAAAAAAAAAAAAAAAAAAAAAAAAAAAAAAATATTTTTGATTTTCTTCATACTAAAATGGAAATGTTATGGGAAGTGGTTCATATATAGAATTGCAATGAGCATCCACATTGCTTCTCAAGTCACTCGCAGTATGACAACCATACTGGGTTGGATTTCACAAAGATTTCACCCACGTAAGACCCATCCTAAGCAGGTGCATTGTACGTTGCTGTTAGAAATCCCTATTGCTAATGATACTTTGACTTCAGACGTAATTTTTTAATGATGCAATCGCAAGTCTTGTGAAATCCACCCCCGATTGTATCAGAGTCTTCTGTGTATGATTTGTTCTGCACAAATCAGCAATAAAACCACGAGTTAACAAGTCCAAGAAAAAGTTTGTCTCAGAAACCTGCACACAAAAGAATGTGAGTCAGATTTGGCACATACCGTAGCTCTAGGTTTGATAACCGCCTCCGTTCTGGTCCTTTTTTTAAAACCACAAAATACAATCCACCAAAAAAAAAAATATGAAACTGCAGAACCACTAGTTGCCGCCACATTTTCCCCCCTCTGACAAACCTTTATACTTTTTTAGTCCAATAATACCTTGTTCTGGGCTTCTTGCATCATCTAACGCTCTTATTTCTTATCATCAAGCTACCCGCACTCATATTTCACTTGCACTCATACTTCACTCGCACTCACTAATCTGTACATCCAATTCCAGTTTGGCCAGCATGGTTTTAGTAGTGGTGGTCTAGTGGGCCCAATAAAAGTTTAAGGGATTGTTGGCCAGAATTAAGCGTGTGGTCTGATGTAGTTTTCAAATTGGTCACTTTTTTTCTTAGTGATCGCAACAGTCTACGGACATGTTTACAGCATCGCGTAAATACATTTCGCCCTTGTTCATTGGGTGTTGCACTTCAACTTAAGGTGCCTTTCATGATCCTAACACCTTCATTTTGTTTATAGTTCAAATCCTGGAACAGGTTTTTACAATTTAAAAAGTCATCCGGTACGGTGCCCCATAGGCCAATGTGTTCTCATCTATCCGTAAATGGAAATCAGAAAATTCTACCAGGTCATTTTCGCACGTAAAATTCGCCACACATACTTAGACCATGAGATCAGATAATATAAGAATCTCAGCTTTTTTTAAAAGGTAGACCCTAATTTAGAAAATTCTATCTTTGGTCAATTTGAGGGTGTGGTTGTGACACACGAGTAGGCCTACATAGGCCTATAATTAGAATAAAGTGCATGCGTATAGAAAACAAAAATATTGGATTCTATTCCTACAATTAAAGTCGCCTTTTTGTTTTCAAACTAAAAACAAGTACATTGTCAAACCTATACGTTAGCAAGCCTCATGGGGAAATATAAAAACCTCATTCGTCATTATTCATCCAGAGTCATTTTGGATGATTTTCCCCCATTTTTTTTTCCTGAGAGGGTGTTGGAGTCTCTTTGGCATTTTTAGGTTGACCGTCACGTTCAGGCATCTCTCGTGCTTCCATGGTTTTAGTTGCGCATATAGACGCATGCACGGCGCAGTTGCTGATTTTACGCGCGAGTCCCACTCAGAACGCCACGCAAGCATTTTTGTTGGAAAATCCAACTTGGAACAGTGCCAGATCTAGTGCGCGGAGCTAAACGTGTCCTAGCCTCCTTAATTAATAATGATACTGGCCAACAAAATTTACCCAAGGTAGTGTATGCGAGACAGAATACAGTTAATATATGTGCGTATTGATGACACATGGAATACACAATTTAATACATGTGTTTGATTAATGAAGTGATATAATTCATTTTCACTAAAGGATAAAAGTATAAATTCCCAGCCTCAAACTCTGTATCCAGGATTAATTGTGCTATTCACCACTTATTTCAGTGGGTGTTGTGAGTGACATCGTGCATTTTTCTATTTTCACTAGTATTTTTAACGTACTGACTTGTGTTTGTCTCATCAGGCATTGAGAGTGACATCAAAGTATAACAGGGACAACCACAAAGAGTCAATATGATTAAAGGTGGGTGACCTGATCATGGTCCAAATGTTCACATGAGGTTTTCCTCCTGTGGTAGCATATAACTGAAAACAAACAAATTTGAGTTAAATTAGGCAAGTTGTTTTGAGGCATCAAAGCAAAAATGTGCATTATACCATGAGACAGTGTGTGCTAATAAATGTGGTATACTACATTTGGAGAAATGTTTTCTGGGCCTTAAATTTCACTGGTGAAATATATGGACCTTTTTCTGATACCAAAATTGCAATTTTTGATGAAGTAAAGTGGGGGAAAGGTTGTCAATCATGATCAGGCCACCCACCTTTAATCTGCTAACATAATTTATGACACAAGTCTTAGTCTTGCCTGTAATAGCTTTATATATTTGTATTATATAGAAACCGGGAACTGTTGTTAAATGTTCATTTGATAAGTCAGTGACTGTTGAGATGGTTCTTGATGTTGTGTATTTAGACATGTATAATATTGAAACCTCCACTTAAGAGCCATATAGGCTACCATGTGAGTACAAATCTGGCCATGTATGTCATGTATTTACACATGTAATAAATATAGAAACCTCAAATGCTGTCAAATGTTCATTTAATAAATCAGTGGCTATTGAGATAGTTCTTTATGTCATTTAGACATGTAAAATATAGACACCTGCAACTATTGTTATGTGTTCAATGGATAAGTCAGTGGCTTTTGAGATGGTTCCTTACATCTTGTATTTAGATATAACAGTCCTGAACTCTCTGCTTATGTAAATCAGATTGTCATTACAAGTAAATTGTATTGAGACTAGTTTATAGGCATCCAGATGTGTACAATTCAATGTGTTCTGCTGTCGAACAAATTCTGAAATTCTTGCATTTTGCAATGCAAGTCCATGCCAGTCCAAGTTTTTACCGCAAGGGTTGACATTGCTGTCCAAGTCATCATGGATTAAAATGCAAGTAGTGAGATTATTATTATGTTGAAAACTCTTCAACCAAAGACTTTGTCCGAGGGGGGGGGGGACTCAACTGTTTTTCAGGTAGGAATGTGCGGCCCCGATTTCCGAACTTGGGGGCTTGGGAACAGATTTTGTCTATGAAAGTAGGAGATTTTGTGCCGGTCGGTAGAGCAAATTTTAAGCTTACTGCCGGCCAAAATTCTCTGAAAAGGGGACCTTAAGATCTGAATTATGCTTCAACTGGGGGTCTTGGGAACGGCTGGAGAGACGCGAAAAGGGGTCTTAAGGGCCGCACATACCCGTACCTCTTTCCAATGTCAGTGCCCCCCCCGGACTTTGTGTGATCGATAAAAAGAGAAGGGTATACTTATTGTTAATTTCCCTTTTAGTGTGCATCTTCATGCTATAGACCATTACAGGGTTCAGGCCAAATTGAGTGCCCTGTAAATCGAGTACCAGCAGTTGGAAATCCCCTTGGTTATAAACTAATATTGTGATTTCCTGTACTTTGAGATTTTGTGCCGGTCGGTAGAGCAAATTTTAAGCTTACTGCCGGTCAAATTGAGTCTGTGCCGGCAACCCTGACCGGTGCCAACCTGAGTAGCTATAACAGTGGACCATTATATTGACAAACTAAGTGATAAATGATGTGATCCTGTGTAAAATTTGTGTTATGCACTTATGCTGTTTTTCCCATGATGCATCGGGAAAACTTCGACTCTCCAAGGCAACTGTTGGCGCACCATATTGCAAATTGCAAGAATTTTGATCAGTGTCAGCATCTTTGAGAAGGCATAACACAACAAAGAGAAGATCCCAGTAGCTTCCCACAATGCATTGCTTCCAACGGAAGTTTTTGTACAGGTAGTCATGTGAATCGTAGAGATGAAACATTCTTAAAATGCAAGTTTGTGATCAGTACTATCAATTTAGCCATGCTTCATCTCTAACGATTCACATCAGTAGTTGTACAAAAACCTCCATTGGAAGCCATGCATTGTGGGAAGCTACTGAAATCTTCTCTTAACACAACATGCCTCTTGCTGCTGACCTTAAGTAAACCCACGACTGCAAGAAAAGAACAAGTTTGTTTACAGTAAGCCATGTGCATTTTCATTTGGAGCCATTTTTTACACAAAAAATGCCTCAGAGGGAGAATATTTCAATGTTTATTTTTTGTTTTTAATACAAATTATAAAACAAAAATATGGATTTGGGATAAACTAATAATTATTAAGCGTGGTTTGTAACTGATTCAACTTACCATTTGGTGTCAATTGAGTTATTTCTGTGGAAGATCTTTTTCAAAGCCATTTTGAAATAGAAAATAAACCTACATTTTGCCTTTCGGTCTTTGGGCTACCTATTGGGAACAAAGTAGAGTTGTTTTAACCTAATATACTGCATACTATATATATACAAGAATAAAGGCAAGTTTGTAACTAAACTACAAACTTCTAGGAAACTTGATTAACTTCTATCAATCTCATTAACTTCTATGGCATGTCCTGTTACCGTCATTGGGTAATTAAGGTTTGTGACACTCCTTTAGCTTTTAAAAAGCCTACAACCCTTAAGAAGGCTGTAAGTCATGTCGCCTGCTTCCTTGTACCAACAGAAACTCCTCCACTTAAAGCATTTCTCACAATGTAGAGCACATGTGGTCCAGTGGCTAGAGCACTTGGCTTGTGATCCAAAATGGTCTGCGGTTTAATTCCCACTGTACCCACATGCAGCTCCCTTGGCAAGTTATACGGGTGAGTCAAAAAGATTTACACTCGATTTGTTGAATTTTTCTAAGGCAGAGTGAAAATCTACCAAAGATACCGGCTACCACATATAAAACTAGATTATTTCACCTACTAGAGAAATGTGATTGATATTTGAACTTTGCATTACACGTTATGCTAATTAAAGGTAATGTACCAATTTTCACTCTGTCCACGAATCACTGCTGTGGAATGTGGCCAAAGAGACTTTGATAGTCGAGTCTACAAAAATTCATCATGACATTCTTTGCTTTTCTTTCTTTGATACCTTTGTATAAACATTCATCAGAAAGGTCAACAATTTCATTATTCTGAAATCAATAACACATATTACATCCAATTTTGAAGCATTCTGCAAATAAATGTTCGAAATTGTTCACGATATCTTTTTGCGGTAACTGGTGAATGCAAATGTAAACAATCATGCAATACAACATGTTGACCCACATTTTTCCACGACCCTTCATAATCCGATGGGGGGGGGGCTACTTTGAGGAATCGATATTGAACATTACACACATTCAAACGTCCCATCTGCCTTTCCTTTGTATCTCAATCCTATTCCTCGCTCCCTTCCTTCTCTTTTCCTCTACTTTCCCTTTCCGCGTGTCCTTTTCCCACTTTCCTGCTTTAACCGCTAGCTGAAGCAATTTCCCTGGTCAGGCCCATGGGATCCGGGAGGGACAATGTGACCCCTTCCCCTGCCCTGTTACGCTACTATCATTGACTATTGTTAAGAAATATATCAACAACAATTGTTAAGATTGTAATGGTTACTTACAACAAATACAAAAGTTATTAATCATTTAGATAACAGTTACTCAATAGCTTTGCTGCCGATTGACTGAAGAATTGTACCACAAACCGTGGTCAATATGGTTTTTGGCGGCTTTCCGTTAATTTTACCATATCTGCAATATGCGAAAAGGTAAACCTTAGATTTTTTTACCAATGAAAGTGGATATAATGAGTTTTGTTTTTCATTGTAAAGAGCAATTTCTAAACTTGTTAAGATATTTTTTAATATTTTTCCTGAAATTGGAGTGTAAATCTTTTTGACTCCCACCCTGTACCAATTGCCTCTCTCTCTACTTAGGTGTGAAATGGAGATAAATTGCAGCCCCAAATTATGCATCTGCCTTGAGTATTTTATGGCAAGCTGACGTATTCCAAATGTACAAGTAATATTGGTCAAACACTGACATACAAAAAGCGCTATACTAATCCTACATCATTATAGAAGAAATTATGATCAATTACTGGACTAACCTTGCAAAGGTTAAGAACTGCAATATTTCATCCAACCATTCGGACTTCATCAGGCAACTGCGATGTTTCAGGTTGGTCATGTGTCAGACGGCGGGGAATGCCAGTTAAAGATTGATCCCATGCATGAGAGAGCTGAAAACGTAAGCCCCCTTTCTTGTTTAGGGACGGGTTTCCACTCGCTCCCAGATGGCTTCCCGGATACCTCGTTGGAGCCAATTGTCTTCGCGATCCAAAATGACAGTAACCTCCAAATCTACTCTGTGTCCTGTTTCCTGAGTGTGTATGTAAACTGCGAAATTTTGAAGTTCGCTGGCACTGGGTCTACGATGTTGATTAACCCGACTTTTGAGGGATTGCTTTGTTTCACCTACATAGCTCTCATCACAGTCTGGGTGAGAACATTTAATTCCGTAGACAACGTTTGATTTTTTGTCTTTCGGCTGTTTGTCCATGACATTGACAAGTTTTCCACGAAGTTTGTTTACAGGTTTGAAGGCGGTGGAGATGCCGTAAGCTTTATAGATGTTTTTTTACCTTCTCAGACACACCAGCGCAGTATGGGATGGTAATTTGCGTTCTGGATTTGAGGTTGCTGTTTTGATTGGATCCAACAGAAGAAGTTTGTTTGGTTTTCTTGGCTTTTTGGAATGCCCAATTAGGGTAACCGCATTTTGACAATGCTTCTTTGATCAATCTTTAATTGGTATTCCCCGCCGTCTGACACATGACCAACCTGAAACATCGCAGTTGCCTGATGAAGTCCGAAGTGTTCGGACGAAATATTGCAGTTCTTAACCTCTGCAAGGTTAGTCCAGTAATTGATTCATAACTTCTTCTATATTACTCTCTACTGGATGAATCATAATCTACATCAACCTACATCATTATGTCTGAAGAAGATATTTGCCATGTTTGAAGTCAAAGTCAGAGTGCATCAGACTCAAGCTTGATGCCTACATCATAAACATGGCAATGTCTGCTTCCTACATGATAACACTTGCAGATGTCTTAAGATGGTGGCCTCCATCACTGCATCTTGCATTCTCCTTGAATTGATTTAGCAAGTATCACCTACGAAGTCTTAAGAAGAAAGCATGTCTGCAATGTTTGCTATCTTCAGGGTAATACTTGTCATAGAAGTCCAAGATGAATTCTTCTGGTTTGAAGCCAAACTTCTGATAGAGTAGCATGGCTGAGTTAGTGGCATCCACATGGAGAGTTACATCTTTCCCCATGCAGGTCTGGAAGATAAGCAATACATGTACATCAATATAGTATGTTGGACTAGGTTAAAATGGTGTTTTGTGACCCAAAGCCTCCCATCCAAGTTAGTGAAATTAACAAAAAAAAGTTTGACCTTCTATATGTGACTCATTGACCTAAATGAAGCCGTTATGTGTGTCACATCTTATATCCTAATAAATCTATTTAGAATGAGATTCATCATTTTATTTTATTTTGCCTGTAAATGACAAGACATTCTAACATTTGGTCATAAACATCAAAATGCATCATCAGAATCAACTTAAATTTTACAAATAATTATTTTTAGGATATCTATTATCAATTCACAGTAGTTGGTAAGATCAAAAAATTCATTCAACATTAGGTGACCCGATCATGGTCCAAATGTTTATGTTTTGAACCTCACATGGGAGCATATCACTGAAAACTTCTAATTACAAATTTTGAGTTAAAATCATTGCAGCCATTTGAAGAGTAAAAGCAAAAATAAGTATTAATTAGCCCATAGGACAGTGTGTGTTAATAAATGTGGCATACCATATTTGGACACAGTTCTGTTCGTAACATCAAAAGAAACCATTAATTGGGCCACCCACCTTTAAACAATGATGTGCGATTACTGGGGAAATTTGACAAACTTTTGAGTTTTTGAGAGAACTTTGTATTTACTCTTAGATGATATACTAACCCTCAAGTCAACAAAATAATTTTTAACATCATAAAATCAACAAAGCTGATGACAAACCAACTTTTACCTACACGACAGGGATGGGAGAGGCCACAGACAAATTCGGTAAAATGCCCAAAATAGGCTCAAAATACAAGAAAAAATGAAATTTGGCACTATATTTTCATTAGAAAATGAGATAATCAGCTGAAAAGAGGAACTTTCACACCCCTGCACACATCACATTTGGGATCATTACAAAATTTGTTTTCAAATCAGATTATCTCCAGCCAAGTCACTCAGTAAATATTTGTTCATAAAAATGTAACCATGTCAAAATTTTAATATCACAACAAAGTCATAGGCTGTTACCACCTGCCAATGTGATTTTTTAGCCAATCAACAACAAGGTAAGAATGGTGGAGGGCTTGAGGGCTAGAGCTTAAACATTTGTAAGCTACATTTCAATTGGTTAATGAAATCAATATATGATGTAATTAGCCAATCAATATCATAGGTGGGTAGTATTCAGGGGTGAACAAATGACACACTATTTATTTCATCAGGTAAACAAATCAACAGTGGCATAACCAGCTTTTTTTTGGGGGGGGGCAAAGGAGTGCACATATATTTATTTTTTTTTTTTTTGGGGGGGGGAGTAATTTTAGTAATTTGTTAGTACAGTATAGGCCTATGTTGTTTCCACTGTAAATTTGCACATGAGAAGAAAATCAGTACATTCATAAGGGGGGAAGCTGTCCCCTGCAAATCAATGGTTACTACAGTAACACCTGAAATTTTAATTACTCAGTACTTAAGGTAGACAATGATCTTTCCCTGGTGATGGCCAGTGCACATAAGTGTTGAAAAAAACTCATGTGCGCTTGGCCGGACTTGAACCGGCAACCTCCAGCCATCTCCGAGGAAAGATTAAAAATATTCATCCTTGCCTACTTGGAGAACTAAGTAATTAAAATTTTGAACAAAAATATATATTGTTTATGTTAATATACCGTTCTAATGCTATCTGCTAGGAACGCGGTGGACACATCTCGGACCTAACACCTATAGATAATATTGCTTCTCTACCAACCCTGGCTTGTCAGCTTTAATTGGCAAGGGCACCATGCTAGTAATACGGAGGTTGTCGGTTGGAGTCCGGCCAAGTGCATGTTTTTCCCCCTGCATTGTGTGCACTGCAGGGTTCTAGCTAGGCCAATTTTAGAGCCAGGTGAAATTTATGTGAAATATTAAAAACATTGAAATTATGATAATTGCCTTTTAATACAAAGTTTCTCCATTGACTTTGCGACTTCTGAGACTTGAGTGCTAGATTATTTAGACTCAAAATTAAACAGAGTGCGGGTGGAAACTAAGAGTGCCGGGTGGTCCCGCCAGCCACCACCCAAAGTAGCTAGAACCCTGGCGCACTGGCCATCTCCAGGGAAAGATTAAAAATTCCCACACAGTAAGACCTTTTGCCACACAGTCTCTTCACCTGAAGTCAAACACATACCTGAATAAGATGGTAGACCATGAATCTAGCAATACCAGCATTCCTCCATTCTGGGTGCACAAACAAGAAGGAGATGTAGGCTTCATTATACTTTACATCTGGTACCATGAAGCCAAACCCTATGACCACTTTACGGTACAGAACCACCACACTAAAGTCTGGATACTGAAGACATTCTGATACTGCAATGAAACATGGGAAATATCAACTTGAAACAATGTAATTAGATCAAGCCTATGTTCAATTAACTCAGAGATGTAGTTTTAATTAGTAATTTCAAAATACAAGATTTTAGAAAATCCAAGAAAGAAAAGTGTTAAGCATCTTTGGACATGAAATGTTTGTTTTTGCATCAACAGTTAATGGTTCTTGAGTCCTTTTCTATTTAATTTCAATGTTATCTTTGGTCATCATTAATTAACTCTGCAATTCACTTAAAGTAAGGGCTACTTAACAGGTACCTAGCAATGTGCAACTAATTCTGGCCTGATCTGAAAATATTCTAATATTTTCACACTTAAATTTGTGCAAAAGCCGTGGCAACCCAATGATTATCATGGGAATAACCAAATATGTAAGGGTGTGTACCTTTCTCAAGACAATAGACCTTTTCAAATGAACACTGGAAATGTTCAGAGCAAAATACAATGTATGCGAGCATCCTTAAACGCTTGTGTACATTCACAAGCGCTTGCCAGTGATGTGCATTACACAAATGCTTATAGGAGTAAGTGCTGCACCCAACAGTTGCATGTGATGACCCGTTAGGATGCATATCGGGGTCATCATGTTCGGTAAACTTCGTTTTGAAATGGCCTATTGAGATTCACTAATTGCACCATATAGAATAAATGTTAATGATAAATATAGTGCAGACACCTGTGCTGAGTTGACATCTGTATGTACAAGTCTGGGCAACTGGCCCCTGAAAGCATCGGTTTATAATATAAATACTGTGTTAATCGAACACACATGTTGTCTGCCGTCACAGTTTGTGAATGGGACAAAGGTCACATGAGATCTACAAGGCCACAAGGGATCACCAACACATGAGACGCTACCCAAGGACCATTGTATCCAAGCATCATGAAAATTGATTGACATAAGTGTATACACCGAGCAGTTTGATCATTCCGACCATTTTGGGGCCATGACCTCTAGATGACCTTTAATCCCACTCTTGAGAGGGGTAACCTGTGGGGCACTACCCAAGGACCATTACATGCAAGTGCCATGAAAATGTGTGCACGTTTTTAGTCTTACGGCAGCCTAGTTAGTGGTGTATAACTTCTAGTTAGTGAGGACCTCCCAGTCAGGGGCAAAATGACCAAAATAATATCCCGTGGAATTTTAATGATTACAAGGTGCCACCTACCTACACATGTTGTACACATGTCTAAGAACAAAATCCTTGTTGCCAATTTTGGCAAGTGTGACAGAGGGCAGCCATCTTGAATTTCAAAATGGCCACCATTTTCATTAAAATTTCTCCCATTATCTCAGCTTTGGAGCAACACACAAGGCTAAAAATGGTTTTGACACCATTTTAGTCTTCTAAGGGGTCGTCTCCAAATTGCCCCGTTAACTTTAAAGTGGCCCCATTGATTTTTCAATGGGGCCACTTTAAAATTTTAGAGTGGACTCAAAGTGAGCTTACACACAATTTAACGGACACAATTCTCAATGTTAAAGTGAGGCAATCCCCAGCAGTGGGTGGGATAATCACCTAACCAATTGATTCAATTACCCTTTGCTGACCTCACAATGCAAGTTACTCCATGCAGGGGGTTGGTTACAGTTGTCAGTGACAGTTTGCAGAGTCAAGAACTGCTACACTACTATAGTAAATTTTGTTATGCTCTTATGTTAATGATAATTATGTTTTATTAATTTATTTTTATATCCATTCAGTTAACAAACGTGATGCATATAATTCTAATCTATTTAAAACTAGATTGTTTTACTACAACAGTTGTTGTACTATTTATCTCCTTTAGGAAGGTTTGCTACTCGTAAAATGGGGATTAGTATACTTTTTACAATTACATACTAATCAATTATTTGTCCGCTTTGTTTTGTTTGTTCTTGTTAGCTGTTTGTTTACTATGCATAGCAACCACACACGACACACACACATACACGCACACACATACACACACCCTAGCCCACAACGGCATCCCCAGCGCGTCGCACACAGGACCTACCGCACGTACCACATTCACCAATACAAATTGTAGATTCATTTACAAATGGAAATAGACAAAAGTTCTAAAATTACTACTAACCAACATAATACGTAACATATATCCATACAAATCTGGCTACACATGAAAGTATGTCCATAGTCCAATCGGTCATATATATATATATACACACAGATAATAAACTCCTTGCTGTATTAGAAGTATGGCCTCTGCCTGTTTCCCTGTAAATTAGATAGAGGTTTATTACCTGAGGCGACTGGTGTGGTAAAGTGCAACTCAGATTAAATATAATTTTGAAAGGGCCGCCGCTAATGCATCGTCAACGGAGTATTTTAAGTTGATCTCGTCACATGGGTAATAAAGAACTAGCAGTGGTTAGAGAGTGACTCTTCAGGGTTACTATCGTCTCTGAGGCCTAGTTTTAAAGTGGCTAAGTGTGGCAGGCAAAGGTGATGGCATAACAAATTTAATGGTGGATAAAGGGTGCCTCATTAAAATTCAACGGAGCCTATACATAAATTGCGCCCATTGAGCACCATTAAAGTTAACGGATGCAATTTGGAGACGACCCCTTAAGTTGGCAACCTAGCTGAGTTGGGGTCTTAATTATCGGAATGGGCCTGCCCTCTGTCGCACTTCCAGTTTTGGTCAACATGGATTTTCTTGATGCTGGGATGTAGACAATGTATCTACATACATTAAATTGCCACTGTTGATCTCATTTGCCCCCGCGCACTATCTCCAAAAGGTTCCTCCCCTCATTACAGCAATTCGGGTCACACTGCATATAGGAAATGTGGTAATGATGAATTGGGGGTACTTACAGTCTATACCAGGCCAAAAGAATTCCCTAGCACCGCAGAATTGACTGCCGGAATATGGCTCGAGGCCGCACATATTTCATAATCAATAGTGGCCACATGTGGAGGGTCAAAGGTCGGGTCTAGTCTCTTTGGATGTGTCATTATCTCCTGCATCAATTTTAGCTTGATTGGTTTGGATTCTGTGTCTCTCCTTATGAAAGGCTTCAAAACTCTGTGGAAGAAAGTAATTCATGAATTCATAATTGTTGACAGATATGCACATCAGTATTCTATGGACCCAGCACACTCTGTGTACATGTGTAAAAATAGATATACTGCTTGTTTAAAAATTACTTCATGAACTTGCTATTCTTCATCACATCATGCTAAAAAGTACTCAAACTGTCCCTGAAAACTACTATTTTTAAATGTCTGTTAAGGAGGCCAAATGCAAATTGGGAATGCTGAAAAAAGTAACCATTCAAAGTTTCCCAAAATTTCAAGCATATCTTTGTTGCTGAAATGTGAGACCCAGAAAATCTGCCATGACTTTGAGGGCCCTGACAAAACAAATAGTTCTGGTTAAGTCTTTGTGTCACATTCTCATGAACAAGCTTTTGTGAATGCTCCTTAACATCTGCACCTGGTGGACTGGTGGAGAGAGGCAAGCATGATAAAGTACCTTACCCAAGTGTACAATGATGTGTTGGCCACAGCAAGACCAAGACCATCAGATTATATCCATTGGACCACACATGTCTAACATGCAATATCATTAGTTATTGTGTATCTAAAATGAGATGTTATTTGATAGGTTGTTGTGACACACACACAAGTGAGAGAGAAAAGTATGTAATGCCATTACATATACCAACATCCTCCAACAAAATGTCAGGAGTATAATTTCATGCTGACAGTTGCAGTGTTCATCCACAGGTGCATGTATTGTTGTTATGAAATGTGTGTAGGGCATGCTCCATACTAACTGCCCTTTCCTACCTATTGCAAACCCTCTGTTAGGCTCTTCACAATGAATTTTTAGTTCCTGTTGCCGCCCGCCCGTAAATGCCAAGAATCACAAAATAATTCATTACTTTTCATGAATTCATTATTTGTGTTTTCCTTAAGAGTCAAGATTTTTTTTCCAAGTATTCTGATATTTTTCTTACACAAATACCTTACTATATAACTTATAAGCAAGCTTCATTCGGAAATTTGCTTTTCAAAAAATGCTTTTCGGACAGCACTTTTCACCCAACATTTTATTAAAAGTCGGAAGATTGGAGGGTCGGGCGGTAAACCACAAAGACTTGAACTCAACATGGGTGGTCTTTTCAAGTAGTACAAGTCAATTAAGAGCCATTGTTGTATTGTTAAGGTACATAATATAAATTGCTGATCAAGTTTCAAACGTGTATATTTTCCAATGTTAGGGATGCATGGTTGAGACAGTTCGGGAAATATGGAGAGATGGGTGGGGGAGGGGTGGGGAGCATTTTTGGTGATTTCTGGATGGTTCCCGGTGTTTTAGTTCCCAGAAAGGATTTTATTTCTCTCTGGCATGTATGGTAAGTTGGTTTCTTGTAATTCATTAATTTGACATTTGAAATGTAAAGGTCAATAACTGAAACAATAAAAATTACAGATGACTAAAATTTGTAGCGGATTACCAAAATTTTTAATTTGGTAATCCGCAGGATGACTAAAATTGTTGGCGGATTACCAAAATTTCTACCTTGGTAATCCGACGGATTACCACATTATTTTTCTTATTTCTAAGTTCTAACACTGGTTAGAAACCAATAGTTACTTTGGTCTGTGGTGTAGTTTTCCAATATTTTATTTATTTTCACAAAGTTGGTAAGAGTGACCATTGAAATAAAAACTTACTGTGAAGCAGAGAAATGATTGAGTATGTCGATTTCAATCGTGATGACTCTTTCCCAGTAATAAGCAACTTGTGATGAAGAAAACTTCAGTAGACCAGGATGAAAATTGCATTCAGAAGCATCTGCTATGCTGACACATGGAGTTAATTTACAACCATTTACACCTTTCAATTTCTTATTCCACTCAAATCAAACTACTATCAATGTTATATGCTTTATAAAACAGGAAAGAGATTGAGTGGTAGCCTACTTGCTAGAGGTAGTTTCTGTATCGTGTGTGTTAAAAATATATCTGATATGCATTGGAAGTGGAAATTTGTATCGTGTGTTTTGAATCTGAAAAAATAATGAATAATGAATTTTGAAAAGTGACCGCCCCCAATATTTTTAACCTGCAACAGGAAACTAAAAATCCATTGTGAAGGGCCTTATCAGCCTTGAATTGCACTGTGTGTAAAGGTAAATACTCTCTTCCACTATCTTCCACCGTCACCCCCATCAAGTTTCTAAGGAAATCCAATGAGGAGGGTAGCTGGTTGAGATCAGCTGGTTACACTGGTAGACCTAAAAAGAAGATCTTCCATACAAGGACGTCTGCTCTGGAGAGCTGATGGCGGCATCTGGTCAATTATCTTTTGCTCCAATAATTCCTTACACAGCAGTTTGGCTATGAATGTGAGATGATTCCGGTCACCCTGTTAGCGGGGAAATTACTACTGCTACTAACAACAACACCTACAACAACTACTAATCATAATCATCATAATAATAATAATACATGTGCTATACCTTGCTGTGTATGGACTGATAATACTTTGCATCATCATGTCTTCACTACAGCCAACCAAACGAGCACGGAATGTGGTGTGATAGCGCTGGTGTGCACGTACTGAAAACTGTGGCATCTGAAAATAGATTGAGCAAAAGCAAATACAATTAAAAGAGGACTGATTAAGTATTTACAAATAAGTCAGCTCAATTATGTTTCACAATCACTGAGTACCTAAGCACTGTATAACACTTTTTGACTCTTATCCACTACAAATCTGCCTAACAAGTGCAACTCGAACATTATGCCACTATATAAAACACAATTTTATTATTCACCAATTAGTACTATGCATAGTGTATTTTACAGCCTTTGATCAAAGATTTGATAAGGCCAAAAAAATTAATTGTTTGATTGTCCATAGATGCCCCTGGCAGAATAGATTGGTCGGTCGTTTTTCTTTTCTTTTTTTTCTTCTTTTTTTAACTACGTAGTTGTAATACGAGATTGAATCACATTCATTGGGACTAATACAGTGATGTAGTGGTAAAAAAAATGTTTTGCGTATACTCCTTAAAGCCAAAAGTTCAAAACGCCAAGCCGAAGTCTGCGAAGAGAAGGCGATTTTTTATTTACAGTGTCTACGTGCATATAGCCTAATTACTATTTTTCATGTATACACGTATATAGCCTAATTACTATATTGCAGCAGTCCCAAAGAGCCTCAAACATCTTCTTTACCAACCAGACCCACCTCTGCACTTTCACTTCATGGCAAAAGAAAATAAAAAAACACCCAAATTATTGCCAAAGGTAGACAAATCTTTTGATAAAACATGCTAAATATTCCCAAATTGCCAAGTTTGGATGGCATTAAGCCACCAAAGCCCACCAGACAAATAAAATGCTTTATAAATCAAATGTCGAAAAAGAAATTGGCTTTCACTCCACTAACCTTGCAACTATCAACAAATACAAATTGTTTCACTTTTGCGTCCCTTTTGGTATGAAATGCGTTTTTTTAATTGATCTTCACAATTATTCTAATCTGAATATGATACGCGTACAAACATGCTTACTATTTTTTTTTTAAGCCTTTTTAAAGACATCAGCCAAAGACCTTTTATTTACTTGTAGTTGTTTTGTTGTCTTTGTTTTGATATTTTTTCGTCTTTGTGTTGGTTAAAAAACTAGCTTTATTAATTGTTGATTAAATTTAAAAAAAGAAAAAACCTAAAAAATTAAAAAAAAAAAAAAAAAAAAAAAAAAAAAAAAAAACAAGAATAGTGAAACATATAGTATAAACAAGACAATATAGCAGGAAAATATAGCGAATTTTGTATGTATTTTTACTTACATTCGAACGTGGAGTGCCTTTACCATTAGTATATCAGACAGACAATTTCTAATGACAGGATTAGAAAGATATGTGCAAACATTTGAGCTATACTCTGGACGTGTATTGGAATTATGTATGTATGTGGGTAATTAATAAAATAGGGGGAAAGTCTAGAAAGGCCTCTCTGAATGTGAACCCATCCCTACTTGCAGGAATTCAGGTTTCCTGATGTAATTATTCCAAGTATGACTCTATATGTCAAGTCATTTAAGTTTTGACCTTATTGACCTTGGATCCAAAATCCATACATCAAAGAGTATTCAGGTGTATGTTTTTTTTTTTTGGAATAAGTATACATAAGTTTTCTAAAGATTTTTTTACATTTATTTCATTTTGAGATATATTGGACACTTCACACTTCACATTGGAAAATTGAGAATGTACGTTCCTGCTATCATCTTGGCAACACAAATAGTTCCGTATTTTAGAAGTGACGTAATAGTCGCTTAATTTTCTCTATCTTATCAACAACTTTTAAGTGTAACAACCATGTCAATATCAGTGCCTTACAATCCATTTTACCTTATGCTATATACCAAGGAAGGTGATATTGAAAGTTTTCTCAACAAAATGGCAAAGGGTCACATGCGGTCATTAAAGGTTTATCTGTGTATACTCCCCAAGTCATTAGCCAGTTGGTCTTGGCAAATTTGTTGGATAAGTTAAGGAAATTGCATTTGCAGATGTTTTACAAAATGGGGTTAAAGCTAACATAGATAGGGCTCAATCGAGGTTAATCGGTGGAAACAACCCATATGCGAGTTTGGCTGGTGTTTTGGTTTTAAATTAATTTGATGATCAGATAGCTGCATAGCACCATTTTGCACTCAGAAATTACATTTAATAGTTTTTAACCCCCAAATTAGCGTCAAAGGTTACATAGCGCGTTCTTTAGGAGATCAATCTGGTGTACACACTGGGCGGAATCTTATCTGAGACAGTTGATTTTTTTAAACAATACTGAATGAATAAAGCAATGTGTATTATAATATGAGTAAGCGAGATGTGTGTGAACTTAGTTGTAACGCAGTGAGGCTGAGAGATATTTTAATAGATCGATCAAGGGAGTAAGAGTGGAGTGCCGAAAACCCAACATACAATTTTCACTGATACAGAATCTCCTTATAAAACTGTGTGTTAGCTATATGGTCACTTTGGTTTTGCCAAAAGTTTTATTTCCCCCAAAACTGACTCAAAACATGGTTAAAAGCCAAGATCATCTGGGGCTTTGCCACTCACCTGAGCCCCTAACTTTTTTGAAATTGAAAAAAAAAGATAACATATTTGCTAAAATCCTCAGAAATGAGTAGGCCTTTATATTTTGTGGTACCAAAATGACCCTGATCAGCTTTAAAAATGGGTAAGGATTTCAAGTCCGCAGCCACCACTTCTCTCAAACCCAAACCAATCTCGAGTAGAGCCACCTCCCTGACGAAGAAACTGTCCACATTTGCTTCATTTGTGGATGTGTAGTCCGAGTATACCAACTCTGACTATCTGTATTGTAATTATTTTTAAAAGCAAGTCTACTGGATTTCTGACAAAAGCAAATTTTCTGAATTTTAATCTCAACAAAAAGATTAGGCCTCAAACAAAGTAAGTAATTAAAATCAGAAAGCATAAAATTGGACTTGATGAAGATGACTCTGTAAGTGATTTACAACCATAATGATAAGGGGAAATCTATTTTGTGTACTGTTTTAAGGATTCACTCTTGTAATAAATTTTGGACTCTGAGTGACTGGTAATGATTTAATACAATTCTTGGAAAAAACAGTCAAAACGTCAATCTTTCAATTTCTTTGCAAGAAAGAAAATTATAGGGAAATATTCACTAGACACATAATGTTTTATAACTCATCTAACTGAAGCCTGCAATTTCCTTTCCATAAAGTTGACTGAAAACATAATTACAGATTCCCTTCTGGAAGAATGGAATGCCCCCCAAAATACCTAATTTTTAGCACCCCTAAAAGAGATAATGGTTCTCAACCAGTAGACCCCAGGTCACACCACCGATTAGCCATGTACTTTCCCCAGTTCCGTTTTGGCTCAATGCCCACACGGACGCATGCACATATCATGCTGTGGGGCGGGTCTGGAAGCTGGAAGTCAAATGGAAAGGAAATCAGGCTTTCGTTAGATGCATTTATAAAAAATAATGTGTTTCTATGACATAAATACATTATACACTGAACTGATTCCTTTACACCAATGTTGACTGACATATATGCATTACCCCCGTTGAATGAATATTTTCAATCAACACCAGACAAGCACACTCAGTCGGAGGTGGTGTGGACATGATATTCAGAGAGAAAGCCATAGGTAGGTGCAGTCAAAGGGTAGCCCAAAAACGCCAGAGCCCAAAAACACCATGGAATCTAGATTCCTAAAAGTCAGGAAGCCAATAACTCACCCAGATAGTGGAGTACACCAGGGGTGTGTAAGAGGACCTCAGACTTATAATGTGATTTAAAGACATGGCCAAAGTTTTTGTCGAAGGATGGATAGCCGAGCGCGAATCACGCAACGAAAACCCCAAGCCTAAGAATGGCCGAGGAGGAAGAGCTACGACTAGAGACCGAAGCACCCCGCGGACAAAGCGGAGAACAAGGCCTCCAGCCTGCCGAACAACTGAGATCGGAGAAGCGGAACAAGAGAAGCGCAAGGCGGACCCGCGTAAGACGCGGGGCAAAGAAGCCTAAACCAAAAAACGGAGCGAGCGGGCCCCTAGAGGAGGGGGTCCGATCAGGAGCCACACAGAGAAGATATTCCCTGGCGCCGATTTAGAGGCCGCGGGGAGTTAAAGGTCTGAGGAGACTGATGAAGGCTCAAGGCCCCAGCCGTTGGAGGGCGGATGAGAAAAGATCCGCCCTGACCCGGAGGAAGAAGCTAAAAGGAGAAGGAAATCTCGAGCTAATCCAGCAGGGGCAAAGGGACCCGAAAGGCGGCGGCGTAATAAAGGCGAAGGCTCAGAGACGACCGTACCGGCCACCAAGGACGATTTTGCGGCGGCTTCGCCAAGAAGACTCGCGGATAGTAATAGAACCGATTAGAACTCAGACAAGAGGAGAACTAGCTTTCGGCGTCGAGTCAGAAACGGACGCCTTGCAGGAGTCAATAGAACGAACACGTCCACGAAGGACGAACCCGAAACGCCAGAACAACCTAGACTGTGGCAGGCTGAGATAGGCGACTGAAAAATCCAGACAGCGGATGATCGGAAACTGCCAACAAAGCCCTACAAATATAGCGGAAAAGGTCCCACCTAAGACTGTCACAGTCAGGAGCTGGAGGGACCGAATCAGCGCCCTCACTCGGAGTAGACAGACCACCGAGAAAGACGAGGCAGACCTCCGCAATACCGGGAGCCGCGGCCTGGCACCCATGACCGGGGCAACCCCCGAAAAAGAGCAGTCAAAGGACCTAGATGAATGATAATCTAGCACCTCCCCAGATCGGGCCAGAGTCCAAACCTGGTCCGGAAAGAGTAGACAAAGTGGGGTGGTAACCACCTGAGAGAGTCTACCAGGAGGCCGGAGAACCCAGAGGGTTAAGCTCCGCTAGGAAAACACGAGTCGAGCTCGAGAGGCGACCCGGAGCCGAGAGCTTAAACTAAACATGCCTCGGGAAGCCCGAAGCAGAAAAGAGTCCGAACCAGTGGCCCGGGACCTGCAAGACCAGAGAGCATTGGGTGACCCAAAGTCGTCCAGAAGGAAGCAGAACCAGCAGAATGATCCAAACATGAGCGAACTTCTTGCGTCCTTTCTAAAGCCGAACGACGGAATCGCGATGTTCGAGGAGGCCAAACAAGTAGGCGCCGCGTAGCCGAAACTCCGGCTACGGGCATACGGATGCCACCGAGAAAGAGGATCGCGGCAGCAGCCATATAGCGCTTCGACACAAATATCTACCCGGAGGAGAAGAAAGTGAAGAGATGAAAAGAAAGCCCACGGAAGAAGAAAGTGCCTAGAGTGATACCCGAACGGGCAACGAGAACACTGATTAAGGTTCACCAAAGCCTCGAGAAAAAGGGAGTAACCAACTCATCAGACCAACTCGAGACGTCAGACATGCGAAGAAAAAGAAAGAATGACTCACAGCGGCGGGTTTACGCCCAGAGACATTCCAACCCGCCGTGAGCGAGAAGAAAGCAGCTCCCAACCGACTTTAAAGTTCAGGTTACACTTTGAGCCGACTAGGATCAAGAGGGGATAAAAGTCCCAGTGGAGTGGGCAGACCACCAGTCAAGAGCTCCCAGGTCTTAAAGACAGGAGCCAGAGCAATCCCGAACGTGCCCCCAGAAGACCCGAGGGCTACTAAGAGGGCGAAAGCAGCGAAAGATCCAGGTCGCAAGCCACTGGCGGGAAGACAAGACCAAGTCAGATGACAACCAAGAAACAATATGAGGAAGCACCGGTGATTGAAGGCGAGTTCTGAGAACTCACCAAACTAGGAATACCCCGTCGGAGGGGATTCCCACTAGGCAGCACAGTTGAGACAGAGAGGCGTGGGCAAGAAACCCGACAAGTGGAAGAGATAGAACAACGGGATTCCTGAAAACCGCTGGAGGCGGATGGGGGAAACCCCCTAAGACAGGCCCCCGACGAATCGGGACACACCCTGCGTTAGCTTTCCGCGACGTGAGCCCAACGACATAGGACACCGGACGAGCCCCCAACGCTAGGCCGGAACAAGCCCCAACGCTAGGCCACGATGAGCCCCAAAGGCGGGGCATCGTCGAGCGACCCAAAACCCGTGTCAGAGTCCCCCCGAAGGAGACTGCCGCCGACCAGGGTAGTCAGCCGGGAGCCAAGGAATGTGCGAGAACTGTCAAAGCCACCCCTAACTCCCGAACAACCGGGAGAAGGGACCCACGGACAAGACACCGACCCAACAGACGGAGTCCAGGCGAAGTCTTAAGACCTCAAGGGCCACTAGCGAGTTAGGGCCTGGCGAGGCACGGGTAAGGTAGGCACAGAGCCAAACCACAGCGCGCAGACGCACAGAGCCCCAGAGGGGCGAGCGCGCATCCACCTGGAGTGGAGAGCCAAGCCCCAATGAGGGAAACCCGAGCGATCAGCGTCAAGACTCGAATAACCAAAGAACGATGACCGGCAAGAGCGCTAGGCCCAGAGGGGCACACAGCAGCCATGTAGCGCCCGAGCGGCATGTCTCCGCGCTTCCCGCAACAAGTGAGCGACATGAGGGCCAGGAATTTGAGAAAACGAGCCATTTAGGACGCAATGATCAGGTTCCATACGGGATGTAAGGCCAAGCGGAGAAGCGAACATTAGAGCCCCTAACCCAGGCCTGAGCCGGTCCAGTGAAGCCCCTGGAGGGGCCCACGCTAGACCAGCATAGCCATATGGCCTCTAAACCCCGAAGGGTGGCCAAGCCGGTAATACACAAGCCACAGCACAAGGGCCATCGCCTAGGCCCAGGATCCGACAAGGCCCATGCCCAAGCTGCATGGAAAGAAACCGGGCCAGCTACCCCCGAATGGAAGATGAAGCGGTCCTAAGTCGGAAGCCAAAGCTCATTGACGATGAATGATGAAAGCCCCACGGCCTAGGCCCCAAGGCGAGTCCAAAGACCGCCCACTGGTATAGGCAACGACTCCCAGAAGTCAGGCAGGCTAAAGACCCAAAGACCAGCATCGAGCCAAGGCTAGAAACACGTCGGTCTAGCCCCAAGGGGGAAGAGAGACTAACGCCAGACGCAACTGTCACTAGGCCCGACTTGGAAGCGGCGCTAGGCCCGTTGTATCCCCAGGAGCGGGGAGGCAGCGAAACTGCATCATAGCCAGAGTCCAAGCTACCGAGGATGATGACATGGACCAGGCTAGGCTAGCAGTAAGCCTAACAGCACAGAGCCTAAGAGCCAGGACAGCCAAGGCCTAGATGCCCCAGCGCCTAACTGGCAGGAGACCAGAATGAGCCTCAAGTAACCACGATGGCTGACACGGAACGGACCCCGGACTAGCACAACGAAGGTAGAGAGCTAGGCTACGGGGCCAGCGGCAGCGACAGTCAGCCCGCAAAGCGAAATCCGGCAGCGCGAAAGCGCAAGGACCCGACACAGCAGCTGATGAAAGCCCATGGAAGCCGGGGCAGCCCGACTGCATAAAGCGCTAAGTCGCGATACTCGACGAATAGCATGCCAACAGCTTTAGCACGGCAGGATGCGCCCCATGCCCAGTCCGAGGCGAGGCTATGGACCACCACAGGCAGGCAGAGAGCCACCCCCCGTAGGGACCCTGCTACATGCCGAAGCGAGAGCAACGTCAGAGAATGACGCGGTAACCCAAGGAATACACAAGGCTGAGAGGGCCTTCACACCAAGGCAATGAGCGGAGGGCGAATGACCAGCCAGGGTTGAAGCCACTCAAGCTAGGCCGCCCCGTTAGGGGGTAGCCCTCGCCAAAGAGCAGATTGAGTAAGATCCAAGAGAATTGAGAAACCACCGAGACCTACAGCATCCCCTGAAGGGAGCCCGAGAGCCCAAGGCGGCGCGAACATCCCCGCCAAAGAGGAGAAGAGTTGCGGCGCCGGGAGTTTGAAAGTCAACACCAGGGAAGGCTGCGACCAAACAAACACTCCGAGCAGCAGCCCCCGCGTATTAAGGAATAGGAGGACCAGTGCTGTGGTTAAGCGCCTGAAAAACCCACGCCAACGACGGGGATAAACGGCCACCGGAAATCAAACGCGGATGACGGCGCGAAATAAACGGACACCATGCAGCCGGGGCACCCTGAAAAGCGCATGGCTGAAGCAAGCCACTGAGACCCCCATGGAGCAAGGCCCCGAAGGCTGAACCCATTGAGGCGCCGAACGGAAAAACCCACGGGGTGTACCGTAAAAGCGGAACCGTAGCGGGAACTAATGCTGGACGACAAGACCCGCACCCGTAACCGCAAACGCAACCCCGCGTGAGCGGGGGCCAAACCGGCGAAGCGAGCGCGCCCACCTAGCCTGTGAAGGTCTGGTGAAGCATGCAGCACCGAGCCGATTACCCCGCGGGGATAGCAGGATAGCCCATAGCGGGTCTAGTGCCGTAACGGAAAACACCCACGGGGTGTGTCCGTTCAAACGCGGAACCGTTAGCGGGAACTAGCGCTGGCCGACAGCACCAGTACCGCGCCACACGGAACACCGCCGCGAATGCGGGTGGCCAACCCGGCGAAAGCGCTGGCGCCGCCCACCTAGCCCGTGAAGCCCTGGTGAAGCAAGCAGCCACGAGCCAGTTAACCCCCGTAACGGGCCTAGCAGGCTAGCCAAGCGGGGTGTGCCGTAACGGGACTGAACCGTAGCAGGAACCAGTGCTGGACGAACAGACACCAGTAACCGGACACGGAACCCCGCGTGAGCGGGCGCCAACCTGGCGAAGCGCCGCACACCCCACCTAGCCTGTGAAGGTCTGGTGAAGCATGCAGCACGGACAGATGACACCGCGGTGGCTAGCAGCTAGACATGCGGGGAGGTGGGTGAGCAGTGAGTGATGAAGCATTAATCGACACGCCGCGGGTCCCCGGGTGAAGCGGGGGGCGCGCAGGAACCATCAGGGCTTGGACAGAAATCAGCCCCCCAAGCCGGGTACACGGCCAGCGCGAGCGCCAGAGTCCGCCGGACTCCTCAAACCACGCCGCCGCCGGGGGAGTCGGTATCTAGGATGGATCAGGCGCCGAGAAAAGCGCGGCGCGTCACCATAGCCAACACACCGCTACCGGACGGCACTGCAGACGCCCTATCCCACAGGGAAAGGGCGAGCAGACACGCAGCTGCACCGATAAAGCCACGAGGCTAAATCAGGCGAAGGCCAGAGCCGCCAGCAGCGTACTAGTCAGTCAAGCCCCTCCCGAAGGAGGCGGATACGAATTAGCACGCTAGGAGCCAAACCGAGGCTGCTATACCGGGATGTCTGCAGCCGCCAACATCCCCTAGGGAAAAGGCCAGAGCAGACCGCGACTAGCCTGACCACCGGAGAAGAAAGCAAGCCCTAGGGCTGTACCAGGCGAGCCAAGCGGCCGGTTAGCGTACCGGCTAGACGGGCGGAACTCCGCAGGCGAGGGAGAGAAGAAGAAGGGGAGAAACGCCCCCTACAAAAACGCCCATGAAATAGCCGAAGCTACAACATTTTTAGGTGCTCCCAAAGCAGCGGGGCCGCCTTGGAAGAAACTCGGACCGGAGCCCGAACACACCCCCCATTTTCCCTTAGGAGAACATAAAACAGGGAAACTGTGTCCAATGGAAAACCTGAAAACGAAAAGGCACGCAAAGAACAAGCCACCAACGGATTTGCGACAGCGGAAGCAAGACCCGTAAAGAACGCACGGAAAAAAAAAGAGGGTCGCGGGGGCGGCAAGCGCAAGACGCCTGAAAAGTGGGGTGAAGAAGAGAAAGGATGCGACGAGCGGTCGCCGGAACGAACGAGCGGATGTGTGCTGAAAAACAAAGCGGACCGCCCTGTAAGACCCGGCCGCACGCGGCATGACAAAGATACCGTCGCTATTGTGGCGAGCGGCGGTAACAACAAAGTCACAACGGTAAAGAATTTTCCAAGTTCCCCAGTTTCCACATATTTTATTAAATACACAAGCATATATAAACTAATTAGACACACTCACCCAAAAAGAACTGTTGATTGATAGTATGGCAACTACAAAACAGAAAACAGGCTCACAAAAAGCACAAGGGCATCCAAAACACGCAAACACGTGCGGCAATTGGCTGCCTTTTAGTACTTTCTTTTCCCGCTACACAGATCAGATGACGCATCGGCGGCAAAAAAAAGGATACATCTAAAAAGCTCTACGACGGGACGTTCAAAATGTCGCTGTTATTCCGTCAAATAGAGCGTATAAATCCAGTATATAAATCCAGTAATCTATTCCAGATTAGTTAGGTTATATTATTGGAGTATTGCCGTATGAAACGACAACTGTCCAGTATCAAAAATCTTCCGGAAATTTGGCTGGCTAATGACGAGCATACGGGTGAACAACGCGTCCGATTTTGGTATAAGAGCGGCCAAAAGGAATTGAGGAAGAGTAATGGCTACAGGGTGTGAGCCTGGGGTCACTGGTTGAGACCATTTTCTCTTTTCGGGGTGCCTATCTAAAATAGGGTATTTGGGGGCATTCCACTTCTCAGAAGGGAATAATGCATATGTTTCAGTAAACATTGGTTGCTTAAAGAAATCAGTTCAGTGTAATGTTTTAGGGATTTTGCGACTTAAAAGGATTATAGGGAGAGGGTCAAAAAGTATAGGAAATATTAGGAATTATAGGCAGCTGTAGACCTGGCATGGGCATAAATATTTTTGACGTTAGGCAGGATTTTTAGGGTATCAGTTAGGGTTATGGACAAACAATACATTTTTTATGCTTAATGTCACAGCTGTTTGACCCATTACAAATTGTCTCTTTTAATATTAGAACGATTTTAAGCAGCGGCGACACAACTTTGACAAATGATATAAGTAAGAACATTTACCTCGCAAAAAAATCAGAAAAATCATTGCAGGAATCTTGACATATAGGCCTAGAAATGTCATAATTTGTATGTTTATAGACACCCCCTATATGCCTATTTCCCATAAAAAGAGTGTGTAGAACTAGATTTTTATGAAAAAACTCATATTTTGCCCTGAAACAATGTGGAAATTTCATCAATTTACACAGGATGTAGTTAGTGGCATAAGTACTCCAACTTAGTCGTCCAAAGTGTTGTCGCATGTTGATATTTTTAGGTTGGATTCTGTTGTCATAATAAATGAAGACTTCAAACAGCTGTGATTTGTATACCACTTTACCATATCAAGGAGATGATAACGGTCTATTACAAAAACTCTAAACAACCAAATATAGCGCCCCAACCTGCAACACAATAATTGCTAAGAGAATGATTTATGATCTCACCTGAAATCTGTCTAATATCCTGTAGTCTCCGCCATTGTCTTCCCATCATGCCTGGGTTTGCCATGTGTGCTTGCCCCGACAGTGGGCTTTGTGATCATTAAACAGATTGGCAGGAAATTGAATGGCATGAATGATTGTCCTGCCGCTGCAAGGCTTGCTGCTAGGCTAGGTCTAAATCACGATTGGTAGCACCCCGCATCCACGCTTTTCTGAAGAAGTGAGTAGTTTACATAAATCAGTCTCATAAACTCTTATGGGCAAATAGCCAGATTAATGAGCTGATTATGATGTTTTTAACAGACACAAGGACATTTCCAGAACGACGCACCTGGTTTTTGCATGAGTTTATGGGAATACTTACCAATACAGAACGACTACCTGTATGAGGTGCAAGCCAAATACCCAATGCTGTTATGTAATAAGATTATTAAGATTGATGATTTAGAATTCCACCTTCACTCCCTTTCCCTCTCCACTACCTCTCCGTACCTTTCGTCCATCCCTTCTGTTATTCTGTTAGCTGTCCAGCCTTTCCCCTACAAAACTCCTTATACCTGCCTCCTTTGTACGTTTTTAGAATTTTCTGTAGTGCACTTGACAGAAAAATCAAAGCCACATGATTTTATTACGGGAACGATTATGATAGCAGGCGAATTAAAACAGTTTGCCCCCTTTTTTACATGTTTGTTCAATAAAACTTTGAACGTTATCAGTAGCAGTCTTCTATCACTGAGATAAATTCTACCATAGGGAACCTGGGCTAGAAGTAGGCCAGATTCTGACCTCAGTGGTTTCATTGTTCTAGTGCAGTGAATAGCAGAACCATTGCCTAAAGCTAGACGAGCATCAAGCAATTACTGGCAGACCTGCCCTTCATTTCTAGACAACAAGTCTCGTACTCTAGGCTGTTTTCAATGAAATGGTACCTGTTATCATCTATGCGTACGGTGCCACAAAATCATGGGGGCTGCATGTAAGTCACAGGCCATCTTATACTTGCATAAAATTGGTGTGGGAGGCCCCCAGGAAATTCTGCTAGACCATTAGGCGTCCAGGATAATAGTAATAATTGTGCAAATTGAAAAAAAATGTAATATTTGTATAATACTAACCCGACATAAAGAGTGTTAAGTGTTCAAATACCTAAACAAGTTTGAGGATAGCATTATTACATTGTGTTAAAGAAATACCGTCGATCGAGACATTGGGATCAAAATTCACACAAATGATCTTGTCACTCATTGCATATGCACAAAATCAATGCAAGGTATACATATAAAACACGATGGCTAACACCAAACACAAGACTAAGATTGCATCATTACAAATGAGACGAGGTCGGTATAAAATTGCCCCTTAATTGTGGAAATGAGCCAATTATCAATACTCATTGATATGCCCACAAATCAATAACAACAACATTATGCCACCAGGTACCTATCATGGACCTGTTGACGACCACCAACCACCATATCAGTTAATGTGTACAATGGTTTAATGATTTTCCTTGATTCCACCAAACAGTGCTATAACTAGGCCCTAGACACAAGTTGTGTTGTGAGGGGCCAAATTAAATTGAGGTAAAACCAGGTTAAGATATTTTAACACAAAGCATACCTTCAGTAACTCCCGATAGATCGAATAGAATCAGTATGTATTAGGCATTGTCATTCTCCTGACTAATTAGCATTTACTTGTGATTTAATGATGTCTTCTTTTACCTGTCTAATAAGTAGCTTTTTCGTCTAATAGCGTTCTCGGGCTGCGGGATCGCATCAATGCACCCTTCGAGGGCAGGCTTCCAAGAATACAAGGGAAATAACTGTTCCTCCTCCTCCATACACGCTCATGGGACAAAGCACCTCAGTGAGAAAGAGGGAAGATCCTATGATATGTTTATTGCGAAATTTCGTTAAAACATACTATGAAAATGTAAGCCAATTTCATCTGGTATGATGCCCGAGGGTAATTCGTTGAATGAACCCAGTAGTTCGCGCTGCGTATTGAAGTTATTTTAGGTTGAAGCCGCTCGCCGTCATACCGATTTGCTACTTTCGCACGCGCCCCTGCCTACGCTTTTGCGTCGTGCTTTGATGCGCATGATCGTTGCGATTCAGACGCGTGTTCGATTGCTGTCACTGCAGGTGGTGGCGTCCTTTCTTGTTGTATTTAAGCCGTTAAGCATCGCGAAATTGGGTTAAAGACCAACAGGCGTTAAGAGTGACCTTAAATGATAAAGATGTTTAGAATGAAGAATAAGGTATGTGACTTTGGGCAAAAGGTATTCTAGTTTACGACGAATCTGCGACCCGGCGACCCATATTTTTGCGTTGAAGATACTCGCCTCCGCCTAGCTTATTCCACTTAAAATAAATGGTATGCCTTGCGCGTTCAATTCGTCGTAAAGAGAGTAATTAACTTTGAAAATATCTTGTAAAATGACTGCTCAAATTTTGCATGGTAGGTTTTAGATGAAGTAGAACTCTAACAGGAGGACAGCGGCCCGTTAGCGGGTAGCGGGCGGAACTCCCGAGGGAGAAAAGCCCTACTAACACGTCATGAAGTAGCAGAAGCTACAACATCTTTAGGCGCTCCCAAAGCAGCGGGGCCGCATTGGAAGAACCTCGGACCGGAGCCCGAACAACCACCCCCCCTTTCCTTAGCGAAACATAAAAGGGAAACTGTGTTCAATGGCAAACCATTGAATTGGAAAACAGAAAAGGCCACCGCAAAAAGAACAAGCCCAAAAGGACGACAGCTGGAGAAAGAACCGTAAAGAACGCACGGAAAAAGAGGGGTCGCGGGGCGGCAAGCGCAAAGACGCTGAAAAAGTGGGTGAAGCGAGCCAGATGGGCCGCGCTGCCGGAACGAAAACGAGCGATTGAAAAACAAAGGCGTGCCGCGATAAGACCCGGCCCGCCAAAGCGGAGAAAAAGATAACCGTCGCGGTAACAAGTCACACGGTAAAGAATTTTCCAAATCAGTTTCAACATATTTATTAAAAGACACAAGAATAAGAAAAAAAATAGGACCACTCAGACCAAAAGAACTGTTTTATTGATTATGCAACTCAAGGACAACCGAAACAGGCTCACCAAAAGCAAAGGCATCCAAAAAACGCAACACTTGCGGCAATGGCTGCCTTTGTTACCTCTTTCCGCTACACAGATCACATGACCGCTCGGCGGCAAAAAAAGGATACATAATAAAAGCTCTCCGACGGCGTAAAATTCTCCGTTTATTCCGTCCAAATAGAGCGTAGTAAATCAAGTTATAAAATCCAGTAATATATCCAGATAGTGAGGTATAGTAGGTAGGAGTATTACGTTATGAGACGACACTAGTCCAGTATCAAAAATAGCAGGTAATTGGGGCTAATGACCAGAGATAACGGTAAACGCGTCGTTGTAAGGCGCGGCCCAAAACGGGAATCGAGGAAGCGTAAGGGCTAACAGGGTGTGACCTGGGGTCACTGGGTGAGACCATTTTCTCTTTTAGGGGTGCTAAAATAGGTATTTGGGGGCATTCACTTCTTCAGAAGGGAAATGAATATGTTTCAGTCAAACATGGTGTAAAGGAAATCAGTTCAGTGTAATGTTTTATAGGGATTTTGGAACTTTTTAAAAGGATTTATAGGGAAGAGGGTCAAAAATATAGGGAAATATGGAAGGATTAGGGCAGCTTGTAGCCCTGCATGGGGCATAAATATTTTTGAGTTGGCCAGTTTTTAGGTAGGGGTTATGACAAACAATCATTTTTATGCTTAATGTCACAGCTGTGTGGACCCCATACACAAAATTGTCCTCTATTCTTAGAGCAATTATAAGCAATTGGCGACACAATTTTGACAACTGATTATAAGTAAGAGCATATTTACCTCCGCAAAATAAAAATCAGAAAAAACCATTGCAGGAAATCTTGACATATAGGCCTAGAAAATGTATAATTTGTATGTTTATAGCACCCCTCTATATGCCTATTTCCCATTAAAAAGCATGTGTTAAAAACTAGATTTTTATGAACAAAAATCATTTTGCCCGCAATGAAATTTATCACAATTTCAGCAGGATGTGTAGTTCGGGGATAAATACTCCAACTTAGTCGTCAAAAAGTGTGTCGCTGTTGCTATTTTGTTTTATTCTTGTTTTCTTTTCATAATAAATGAGGACTTTAAACAGCTGTGATGTACTACCACTTTCCATATCAAGGAGATGTAACTGTCTTACAAAAAAATAAACACAAATATGTGGCCCCAAACCTGCACACAATAATGCTAAGAGAATGATTATGATCTCACCTGAAATCTGTTAATACTCCTGTAGTATCCGCCATGTCTCCCATCATGCCTGGGTTTGCCATGTGTGCTTGCCGCAGTGGGCTTGTGTCAATTAAAAGATTGGCTAGCACAAAATGATGGCATAATGTGTCCTGCGTCTGCGATGTTTTTGGGGTTTGCTTGTAGGCTAGCGTATAAATCAAAGATTGGTAGACCCTCGCTCACGCTTTTCCTGAAGAAGTTGAGTAGTAGTAGTTTACAAAAAATCAGTATCATAAAACTCTTATTGCAAAAGCCATATTATATGATGGATTACTGATTAAAAGGACACAAGGACATTCCAGAAAGAAAGCACCTGGGTTTTTTTTTTTGCATATTTGGAATACTTACCAATACAGACCACACTGATGTGAGCCAATAACTGCTGTTATGTATAAGATATTAAGATGATGATTAGAATTTTCTGTAGTGACGACAGAAAAATCAAAGCACGCTTTCTACGGGGCGATTATGATAGCAGGCAAGTTCCAAAACAGTTTTTGCTTTCTTTTTTACGTTTGTTCAATAAACTGTGAAAAGGTTCTCAGAGGTCTCTATCAATGATTTTAACCCTATACCTGGGAACATGGGCTAGAAGTAGCCAGATTCGCTCAGTGGTTTCATTGTTCTAGTGCAGTGAAGCTGAACCATTGCTAATGCTAGCGAGATATAGGCAATTATGGCCAGAACTGCCCTTAATTTCTAGACAAAAGTCTAGTCTCTAGGCTGCGCCCCCTGTACACATGAAATGGTAACCTGTTATCATCTGGTTCTGTCCACAAAATCATTGTGGCTTGCATGTAATCACAGGACAATCTTTACTGGAATCATAATTCTTGGTGTGGGAGGCCCAGGAAATTGCCTCGCATGGGTCCAGGTAAAGAGTTAAATTAAGTGCAAAATTGAAAAAAAAATTGTATCCTCAAAAAATCTCTGATTCAGCCTTAAAAGTATAGTCAACTTACCTAAACAAGTTTGAGGATAGCATTACATTGGGTTTAACGAAATACAGTAGATGAGACATTGGATCCAAAAATTACACAAAATGATCTTGTCAACGCATTTGATATGCACAAAATTCAAGCAAAGGATAAGTATAAACAAATGGGCTAACACCAACCAAGACTAGATTCTCAGTAAAATGGACAGGGTGGTTAATGAAAAATTGCCCTTATGTGGGACAAAGGTGACATGAGCCAATGATACTACTCATTGATATGCACAAAATCATCCCACCACAGTATGGCACCAGTACCATCAGGACTTGTTGCACCACCAACCAACCCATATAGTTTAATTTGTTGTACATGGTTTTAATGATTTTCATTGATTGCCACCCAAACAGTGCTTATAACATAGGCCCTAATAGAACAAGTTGTGTTGTGGGGCCAAATAATGGAGTAAAACCAGGTTAAGATAGTTTTAACACAAAGCCATACCTTCAGTAATCCCATAAGATGAAGTACATCAGTATGTTTTTTTTTTTGTTGATTTAAGGATTGTCATTCTCCTGCTAATTAGCATTTACTTGATTGATTTAATTGATGGTCTTCTTTTACATGTCTAATAAGTAGTAGTTTCTTCTAAAAGCGTTGGCGCTGGATCGCACTCAACTGCTTGAGGGCAGGCTTCAAGAATACGTAATAACTGTCTCTCCTCATACACGCTCATGGGCAAATACCTTCAGTGAGAAAAGAGGGGAAGCTCTATGATATGTTTTTATTGGAAATTCTTAAACATCTATGAAAATGTAAGCAATTTCATTGGTTGATGCCCGGGTTTAATTCGTTTAATTGAACCCAGGTAGTACGCGCTGCGTATTGAAGTTATTTTTAGGTTGAAGCGCTCGCGTCATACCGCGTTTTGCTACTTTCGCACGCGCCTGCCTACGTTGCGTTTCGCTGCGTATGATCGTTGCGTTCAACGGGTTGTTCGATTGCTGTCACTGGGTGGTGGCAGTCCTTTCTTGTTGTATTTAAGCCGCAAAGCATCGCGAAATTGGGTTAAAGACCAGGGGTTAAAGATGACCTTAAATGATAAAGATGTTTAAGAATGAGAATAAAGGTATGACTTTGGGAACCGGTATTCTGTTTACGACGAATTGCACCCGGCGACACCATTATTTTTGCGTGGAAGAACTCGGCCTCCGGCCTCGTTATTCCACTTAAAATAATGGTATCGCCTTGGGTTCAATTCGTCGTAAAGAGAGTAATTAACTTTGAAAATATCTGTAAACTGACTGTCAAATTTTGCATGTAGGTTTTAGATTGAATGTAGAACTCTAACAGAACTGGGTCACTGAATGAAGTGGGTAGTAAGCATCAAGTGATAACCTACGGAATACCTAAGATTATTTGGAATACCTATATTACGAAAGGCAAGTCATCCTCAATTCGCTCAACTCCCCCTATTCCTTTACTACACAAGTGCACTCATTCTGAATGCAAGATGCACTCAACACAGCTGTTCCTTACATTTTAAGTGACCGGTCCATTTTGAAAGTGTAGACATGCAGGATTCAACAAAAGACGAGTACTACACGTTTAAAAATGTGTTGCTTATTATGCAAACTTTTTGCTAAATGACGTGGATATTGAAATTTAATAATCTTTTTATATAAAAGAAAAATGTCATTTTCGCTTTTTTTTATTGTGCTGTGTGTAAAAATGTTGATTTTGTCTATCATTGTTAAAAGGATTTAACCATGATGCAGAGTGATTCATCAGCAATTAAAAATTCTGCACCAACCCTCGCAAGATAGAAATATGTGGACGCACGGGTTCATCGATCATTGTTAATTTCTGATGAACCACTATGCATTATGATTGAATCCCTAATTGTTAACCTTTCTGACCTATCCTCCACCAATATGACAGACCAGGGGGACACCACCTAGGAACTTAATGACATGGAGAGTATGATCCTGTGATGTCCTACATGATTGGAATAGTTATTAGAGAAAAGAAATTTACAGCAAATTGTTGACTTTATGGCATTTCCCTTCCCTATGACACACTCAATGGAGCATATCCCCTTACCATTTGTCCAGATGACAACAAATTTTGGTTGGAATATCTATCGTAAAAAAGAAGTTATGACAAATGGTTACGACAAATGGTTCTATATACATAGTTCTCTGGGTAGACACTGCAATTTCATAAGTCACATCCAACTTACTTTGGTCCTTTGGATCCCATGACCTCTGATACCACCTCAGCCACTTTTGATTTCTTGACCCTGGTTACCTTGGTTATCACCTCAGGACTGCCTTCTTCCATGGGTGTAACATCGCCATCATTTTCTACCTCCTTTTCTAGACTGTTTTGTGAGCTTTCACTGCTCTGACTGCTGCTCAGTTGAGGGGTGGGAGTCCGTATCAAGGAGACACCTTTTGATGGAGGGATAAAGTCGTCTTCATCACCAGCCATCAAAGCACTGGGAATTGTTTCTATGTGAGAAAGGGAAAGAAAATCCTTTGATTGACAAGGCTACAACAACATCCCCTATTTGTAAATATTACCACAGGCTAGTTTCAAAGCTATCATAGCATGCCCCTGAAGCTATTCAGACTTTTTGCATTTTTTCTTGATGCAAGTGTATCTTGGGGATAAAAACACCTTGGATGATAAAGTAGTTGTAAAACACCAACTCAAAACTGATGGTGAAATATTACTGATTATAGAGGGCCTCCTTCTCTCCTTATTCGGAGATGTCCTTTAACAATACATAATTTGTCCCCACTGGATTTCTTGATGAGAAATGTTTCTTGGTGGAGACATCACAATCCTATGTCCATGCTGTGAGAAAATCATATATGCAGTGCATTGTACACAATGACCTTATCATGGACAATGACCTCATTTGACTTCCTAAATGACCTTTGACCTAACTTTCATGAGACTTGTTCATGCCTCTTCCTACTTATGGATTATTGTGTCCAAGTTTCACCAAATTAGGACTTAACGTCGTAGGTTAACATTCAAAGTTAAAATGCCACCTCAGAGAGAGAGAGCTCGAGAGATAGAGAGGCACACACATGCAGAGACACAGATGCACATACATATAGAGACAGGTGACATTCCATAGTCCTTATTCCAAACTTGTTGGCCAGGGACAATAAATCCTACCTGCTGGTGTGAGATCACTTTCATTGAGAAGACTTGTAAGCAATGAGTCTGAGCTGTTATCTCCTCCAAGTAAACTAAGCACTGAAGGCGAGTCAGGTACTGATGGTGGCAGTCCTAAACACTGAAAATTACACACAAGAATGTTATCAACTATTATATTAACTAGTCAATTTAAGATTTACAGACGAGGGAACAAATTATATGGATCGCTGCATGATGGAAAAGCCATAATGTTGACAGTCTCAAAATCCCTCTGTAGAGACAAACAATAAACCTTTATTCACTCCTCCTATGAAAGTACAAATACTCAACTATAACCCATGTCAAGATAATCTTACTTTTATATCACCCCAATTATTCTGAGCTTTTCCCGTACTCTGCCATTTATATAATCCTCAGAACCGAAAGGTTAAAAATCTTAACTCTACTATCACACTACCAGGGTAGGTATCCTATCCCAGTTGCTGCCAATTTCACTATATATTTACGTTTCCCCTTTCTTTACCACTTCTTATGCGAGGCTAGACCATTCTTGCCATCCCATTTTACCTAACTGTCATAAAGCTATCCATACTGCTCTCATCTATGTCACCAATGATAGCCTTCTGAGCTTTTCTCTAACTTAGCTCTTTTCATATCCCCAGGACTGAACATTTCTTGCCACCACATCTCACCTTACTACCAGAAAAGCTATCCAAGCTGCTCTCATCAATGTCACCAATTAAGTCTTTCTAAGCTCTCCTCTTACTCAGCTCTTTTGCCATCCCACATCACTGAACCTTTCTTGCCAGCACATCTACCTCATTTACTCGAAAAATATGCAAAGTGCTCTCATCAATGTCACCAATGATGTGCTTCTCAGCATTTCTTTTATTCAGCTTTTCCCATCTCCCCTCTAACACTGAACTTTTCTTACAACCACATCTTACTTCATTACCAGGGAAGATATCCAAACTGCTCTCAACAATGTCTCCAATGCTGTCCTTCTAAGCTCTCATCTTACACAGCTCTTCATCCCCTGTGGTTGAACCTTTCTTGCTAGCACACCAATCTCATCAACTGGGAAAGGATTTAAACTCCTTTCAACAATGTCACCCTTTTAAGCTCTTCTCTTAGGCATAAAAAATTGTTTGTTTGGCATAACCCGACCGACCCTAAAAAAATCTGCCAACTCTAATGCAAATTAGCACAAAATAGAAAAAAATTCTGCTGACCGACCCATTATTTTCATCCACAATTAAAAAAAAATATTTTTTTTACCAACACAAAGACGAAAAATAACAAAACAAGACAACAAAGCAACTACAAGTAAAATAAAAGATCTTTGCTATGTCATTGAAAAAAGCTTTAAATAGTAGCATCTTGTATTCATTTTAGAGTAAAACATTGAGATCTAAAAAAACGAGAGCATCAACGATGCATGTAACCCTCGCTCACAATTTATAGCACAGGGGTGGCGGCAGCTTAGGAGGGGAAAAAATGACATGATTAACTCATGTAGGTAAAAAAAAATAATGCAATGTATTGCTTTAAAAACCTGTTTAAAATTCTGAATTTTGATATTCTTGGTGCCATCCCCTGAAGCCAACCCTGATGTAGCACATACTGTATCTAAGTAGGTCACATCATCTTGTATCTACAGCAGAAAGCAAAAAATATGTTGGAAACCCACCTTACCCCTCTACCAACATCCCACCTTCCCCCTCTTCAACAACCCATCTACCCCTTCCCCAACATCCCATGTACTCCATCCCCATCATCCCACATACCCCTTCCCCAACATCCTATGTACCCACCCCAACATCCCACCTACCCTTACCTAATATCTCCCCTCCCCTCCCCAATATCTCCACTTCCTTAAACATCCTAATCCCCATTCCCAACACCCTCATTCCTAACACCCTCCTTATTCTCAAGGGTCAACACCTCATTGTTCCCCCACTCATTCGCAACACCCTATCGACCCATTTACTAAAAAACCCGTCCTACTTATTCCAAAAACCCTTCCTACCAATCCCAACTCCATCTGAATGTATTTATGTTCTATGACATAATGACTATGGAAAGGACATGTCCATGATTATTTGATGATGGAAAGAATTATTATGGTGCCTATCCCTGAATTTTGGCAGCCTCAAAGAATTAACTGAATGGTGGATATTGGTGGCAGAATAATGAATTCATCCCGATTATTTGATTTTGACACGAAGTAAAAAGTCTAACCTTACATTTTGTACTGTTGATATAATAGTAACCTGGGGTTCGTACCCCAAACTCGTGTTTTGGTAATGCTCTATGCATATGTCCTTCATAAAACCTTTTCATGCCAGTGACACAGTGCTTTGGACAAAATTAGTTCCACTAAGGCACGATGATTACAACGGAATTTCGGGAACGGACCCCTACACAGTGAAAACTGGTAGTGCCTAGTGAAAGGGTACTAATATTCTAAGCAAGGGAGAACAATGTTATCAAACGTATCTGAACATTATGTGAACAAGACTTAAGAATAAACCAATAGTATAACGATATGAGTTGGGGTTCAAAATTGGTGTTGTGAAACTGGGAAAAGAGAAAAAGCAATATAAAGTACTCCTACAACACTGTACATATCCTAATATATTGGTTTCTAGTACTAATAACTGATGTGACGGAAGTAGGCAAGGAATTTCGTGTAATTAACAAAAACATAAATCATGGCGCGTTGGACCAGTGGTGTGTCTGTGTCCCGGTTTGTGAATGGGGGCCAAAGGGCAAATGAGGTCACCAAAAGGTGACATGAGGTAACCAAGGTCAATGAGGTCACCAAGGTCACGTGAGGTCACCAAGGCACATGAGGCACCAAGGTCACATGAGGTCACCAAGGGTCACATTTGAGGACACCAAGTATAACAAAACAATGGTGTTTTTAGGACTCATAAGAATAGCCTGCTTACCTTTATACGATGTTGGATGTACAAATTGCATATGTCTTGGTACGATGCAGAACCTCCCAAAATACACACATATATCATTAACTCCGGGTCCCTACCATGACATCAGCTATCGCTGACGTCACCAATACCCCCAATTCCAACTTACTCTTTCGTCTTACCTCCACCAAATGCAGCATCTTGCAGGGGCAGGCCGGGCCGGGAATCCAACATCGGATAAAAGTAAGCAGGCTCTGCTTAGGAGTCATAAAAAACACCATTGTTTGTCAGACTCAACAGACTATGCTTACCTTTAACATCGAGTTGGGCGGTACAAATTGCATACAACATCACAGTCTAGCACAGGGAGACGGAGGAGGTGCAAGATTGCATGCAGGGAATTGTCGATAGGTAAGCCAAAGGACCGATAATGATTAAAAGGGGATACTACCGGGCGCGAATCCATAAGTCCACCCGAAGGACCAGTAGATTCGCGCCAGGTTGTATCCCCACACGTACCACAAAGGTACTCACCTCAACACTGTGTATATGGCCTCCATTTTCTGATTAAAATTTTAAAAATATATTTTCTCAATTATTTGAGAAAAGTTTTTCACGGGAAAAGTACTTTGTTTATTAAAAAGAGAGAAAGGGGAAATACCTAGTTGTTTTGCTCAAGTGCACCTGTTTAGATTGCACAACGGGGAAGGGGGAATTCCCAAGGATACTAAACTTAGAAACTGAGTTAACTTGTTCATGCTTTGAGATCAGAACATTGTAAGATCAGGAATTTCCCCACAAAGTTATATATGGAAGTGATGTAGGTTCAGGTGATGTAATTATGTGAATTTCAATGGTAGCATGTGCAAGGTTTATGTTATGCTGATGCTGTTGTATGTTTGTAATGTTATTTTAGATGGGACTTTGTGTGAAGTCAGTAGATATTTGAGATTTGAGTAAGTCTCGCCGTCAGCCGTTGTACAATCAGCTATACAGTTATAGTTATGGCTAGTTTATCTACAATAATGGAGATTTTATGCTTCACACATAGTTGCCACGGATTTATTAAGAGTTCAATTCCATGTGATGTCAGAGTGCAGTTGCTGTAAAAAAATTTTTTAATTTTTTTTCTACTGTCATATTGAAGACGAAAGTGCTGGGAATCAAAATAGGATTCCAAATTGTGGAAAGATGAAATGTGGTGATTATCTTGGACTGATTATACTGTGGATTATTATCGTCGAGGATTTAATTTAACCTTGTGTCTTGAACTGCTGGTAGACTGGTTCCATGTCTCAAAAAAGTGCTTCCTATAGCAAGACAAAGGCATTTTTGAGTAAAAGCAATGTAAACAGTGTTTTATACTGAAATTTTTAGGCTGATTTCAAATCTTCCGGTCCCCGAGCTAATTTTTAAGAGGGGAAGTGTGCCTAATTTGCATTAAAATTCAAAATGGCCGCAATTTTAACGTTTTGTTTAAAACTCAGATTTAAGGTTTGTAATGACTTCATTATGTGTCTATACAAATGTTTACAGGGTTAAGGAATACAATTAGATCATTGTTTATCGGCATTAGGTCAACTAACAAGTTTAATTGCATAAAAATTCAAAAATGGGCGGCCATTTTGACATTTTGTACATAAATCAAGATTTATTAAGGCTTTTTCTTCATTCTTGTGTCTTATTACATATGTTTTCAGGGTTCAAGGAATTTAACATTGATCATAGTTATGGTCATGCGCCATGAGTTGGGTATACAAACCGAGGGTGGGCGTACTTTTTACACAAATATGTTTAAAATGTTTTATGTATCATTAGAACAAGTTAGTTATTCAGCTGATTTATATCATTTTGTAAGGGAAGAATTTATCTAGCTGGATATGGTTTAGAAGATTCAATTGTTGTGCTATGTCCTTTTGAGTTGTCGTAATTTGGAGTCAGGCGGGGTCAGAGAGGGTGGTGCCTCCGGATGAGGTGCCTACGAATGAGGCATGTGTTTTAAAGTCTAGGGATTTTTGATATTCGGGCCTTTGGCATTTTTTTGTTTAAAAAAAGAAAAAACCTAAAAAATTAAAAAAAATAACAATCT
>JAMKCH010015679.1:0-24959 GCA_023653785.1 Ophioderma brevispina
GACGGGTCCATGTTTTCATCTGTCACCACCCGTAACGATTTTTTCCTCAATAATGAATAACTGGCCATACCATCACTGAGCGGCCACCATCTTGAGTTGATTCTGAATACAGTCATCTCGGAGGTTATCACCATGTAATCGATGAACACTTTATCTTCCATCTTGATGGTCAAGGATGTGTTGGGCAGTAATTTCTGTACTCCCTAGCCCACTAAGTCGCTAACTCTGTGGTGAATGGGCTACTCGCACTAGTTGTCCATACCAAAACATACACTCATCAAACAAGTCTCAGAACCTAAATGTGAAATATTAGGGCAGTTTACCCATATTCGATGTATCTTACAAAATGGCATTTTAACTCCCATATCAAAATGGAACTTCAGAGAGGGGGCACTAGAGTAAAGGTAATCCAATCAAGATCAGAACTTCATATATTAAGTGCTCTATCCCCCTTTATTTCACAACACTAGAAAAATAATGAACCACTACCCGTAAAGTACTATCTACCTAGGAACTACTTACAATGGTAGGCAGAGGCCAACCACAATGTTTCTACTGTTCCCACAGGAAGACAAACTGTCATTACCAGAAAAAAATGTTCTCCATGCTCTAAGACAGCATTTCTAATGCTCAACTGTTTTCTCAGCTAGTTTTTCTGGGCTAGATGGCAAGTTAGTCCAGGTAAGATCACAATTGTCTTGTCTCTAATGCTCTGTCAAGCTGACGGCTTCATTCCCTAAAGCTTAACTTGTCAAAGTTTAGTCAGGAGTGTTTCGTGAGCATATTACATGACACACCTACTATATAGATTTGCTATTAGAATAAACCCAATCCTCTGTTGTATGTGCTAGAATAAAACCTAGTCAAAAATTGAACTTCTAGTGTGATTTTGTTTTATGAAAAGGGTTATTAATCTTTCAACTTACCTTCATTGATCTGTAGTGAATTCTAATTAAGCTTTTGAAAATTACTTTTTAAAGTGGTTCAGCTCACTACTGTTAGCTCAACCCAAGAGGAGCAGCAACTAGTTACCAACCATCTGTTTCATTAGAATGGGTTTAGAGCAAACCCAAATGTCTTGAACTTGAAACCTTCCAAATTATAAAATTGTACCATGATAACATTAACTATCACACACTCGGATCTACCACACAATCAACAAATCAAAAGAGGATGATTTTATTTACTCTACATTTAAAATAATGTACATTTTGTACAGGTACATCTGGCACACCAAATCTTATGTACATAATAATAATAATGTGCTAGTTATTTAAAACATTAACAAATTATTGTTTTGTTGAAAAAATAATACTTTGTATTTGTAATAAATTATCACTTGCTGAATCTTAAAAGGAATTTACAGAAACAGCAGTGTTCAGACGGATGGAATGTCGGAACGGATGAATTTGCTGTGTTCAACACTCTAATGGTTAAAATTATACCAAAAAAGTAATACTATTTCTTATTGCCCAAAATAGAGATGCAATGGAGTGGGTCATACTTAATTATTACATCTAATTTGGTAAAAGATGAATCTTGACTGTTCAATTTGCTATGTTAGAATAAACATGATCACGGAATTGATGGATCGTTATAAATACCAATTTACAAATTATTATTTAACGGAAAATGTCAAGATTTTTGTCAAGCTCAGTTTGAGGAATTATAAAATAGATTGTACATACATCACGAATCCCGAAAAAATAATTACAATTTGATGTTGAAAATTAACAAAATAGAGGCATTGTAATTTTTGCTTTTTTGACATACGAAGAAAACGGGCGGATTTTTTCGCCACGGCTTCATTGATCAAAAGCGCCCAACGTGAGTCAAAGTGATGACCAAAAACTCGTGTTGAACCGAATTGTTATTGCTGACACTAATTGGATTGTGTATTAATGTGAAAGAATAATTAAAAATTAGAAAAAAAAAGTTAAAGATGACATATTTGGTTTCATTTCGTGGTGTTAATTATATTGAAGTGGCAACACTGCGATATGATGGTTACAACGAAGTAAATTATGGATGGTTATTACTTTGACGTCACCATTTGCTGGCGATGTCGGGATTTGTCGGAATCGTTTTCGGAGTAAGCTATTGGGCGGAAAGTTAAAAGGGCAAAATACTCAACAAATGTGACAATTTTCAACTTATTTTGATTTTATATGTAATCTTCGTTATAAGGTTTCCATCCATACCAAATTTCCAAATATTCAGATCATGACATAATTTCCTTAGGCTATTTGCGCTTATGCCTATTATAATCTGCATTTTTCCTGGTGCTTCAATTTCTATCCCACTATCCACCTATTGTTATCATACACCGTAGATTTAGGTGATTGACAAGTTCACAAGCGTCTGAAGTTAACCTTCAGAAGATCACTATCATTAAATTCAAAGTTCCAACATATGGATCTGAGTAAAGCACCACAAAGATGTAATATTTTGTTTGGCTATCCCACATACAATTTTCAAACTTGCATATCGGTATATGATCCAACAACTCACTATTCCGTGTCAAAATTGACATATTGATATACCACCAAGCACCTCAATGCACTGGCACACTTTAATTGGGGAAGTGTATTCCAGAAGCACGGGAGGAGGATGCTTCGCCAGTACACATTATTGCTTATCATTCACTCTGTGGTGCGCCATACACCGAGAGATTCTCCAATTTATCACCTTTGTTCCCTGTCACAGTATTTCAATATCTCTACAAAATTTCACTAAAGACACTATCCGGATTTATCCGGGAACAGAGGTCAAATATTGAAATTCTATGAATGCTTAAAGGTGAAGGATAACTCTGAGAATCTACATAAATTAACTGTTCCCAACTGAAGAGTTGAAAGAAATGAAGAAAATGGCAGTGTTCAAAGATACAAATCTCCATTCAATGATGTGTTTGTAGTAAGTGTCCGTAAGGACATTAATGACTAAAATTTTTGATTCTGTCCTTTATTAGGTTGCTTTTGATCGTATTCATTCACAGGGTATATTAGGTTACCTATGCTTGTTACAAAATGCCAAAATATGATATTGATGAGTTTTTTTATTATCTGATTTGAAATACTGATAGTGCCTTTAAGTCCATTTGTAATCCATCCCAACTTTATAAATGTGGGTAGCTAGTCCCACTTTACTGAATGTAGACACTATTTTTCTTTGATGTATTTCGAGCAAATGGCACTGCTCTTTACATTTTCTGCAAAACATTCCCATGTTTTTAATGAAGGTAACTTTATGTGACAAACTAACAAAAAGTTTTAAAAGAAAGAGTCATTTTTTTTAAATTCACAGGAATAGCTTAAATCTGAAGGGGTATATGTCAGTTTAGAATTCTTAAAGTTATTTTTTCCAAACTGAGAAACTGACAGAAAAGGCAGAACACAGAATTTCAAAGATATGAATCCCCATTCAATTACGTGTGTTAATAAGGGTCTGTACGGACAGTAATGATAAAATGTCGTATTTTATCTTATTAGGTTGCGTTTGGTTACCAATTGTAGGGTATGTCAGAAATATCTACCTTTGTTACAAACGTGCACAAAAATCTGATTTTTGGATTATTTTTTCGATTTCCTAATATAGCAAATCACTGATAGTGCTTTTAAGTGCATTTGTCTTTGACACACTGAATACATTCCAAATACCAAAAGCAAACACTGAGATTTACATATAACCCACATATGTTGACATGGCCTTCATAAAAACCTAGAAACATGCATGCACTTTGATTACAACAAGTGAAGTAGATCTGAAAAATGATTGACTTCAGACACTGTAAGAATATGAAACAGGTGTGTGGATGATACTAAATTTTATCAGCTTTACTTTTATTAGGTTTATGGACCTGTAGTTTGACCCTCTGGATTTCAAAGAACAAACTACTTATGTGGGGTCCTGAGTTTGAAGATGCACATTCAAAGTGAGCTAACATAACACTTGACAGTATGAATAGTACTACTTATAGCTTTTATATAGATTTCTTATCAAAAATCCAACCCACACACAATCCTGATGCCAACCCACTCACATGCACAATACTGTAAGTGCACTTCATTCTGACACGATAGGGGGTATCTGACTGCATCATATTATCATGTACATCGGTTTGTTAAGGGCTGTTCTCAATTCTGAATAATTAACTTTATGTTACTGGGAAACAGGAAATAAATTCCCAACAATCCCTATACACATGTGTATGAATAAACTAAAAAAAAAAAACAAAGGAAATTCTGATGCCTGGCCAATCAAAATGTAAGGGAGAACCAAGAAATGATCTTTTCAAATTAATTGCAATGTGAAGTACTGCCACCCCATGGAACTCAAGTCAGGTTTTTGCGGAGAAAAAGAGATATTTTAAAAGGTATTGTCAACAAGCTTATCAGAACAATATACTAATATTGTGTAACAGAATTATTTAAGGAAGGAAGGGACATTGGAAGGGCAAAAGATGGTAATAGTGGAGTTATTTTTATTCTAGTTATCGTCTGCCATTGTAAAAGATTAGGCCCATAATGAAAGCAATTCAAACCAGCAGACGGCTGATTATTTATCTAAATACATGCATGTTCTCTCCTTAATAAAACATGAAGGAACAAACTTCTATGGTAGTTTTTAATCAGTTTCTGGTATTGAATATTTATTAATGTTTATTTTCAATAACAACCAGTCTGTGAATTATGCCAATATAGAGAACCTATTGGGGAAAGTGAGACCAACCCATTAGGTCATTACAACACCCTTCAAGATGATTGGTTGTAAAATACTAGTATGATGAGGTTAAAAGATAGTTTTTAAGTGTGAGCGGTCAGATGAGTTATGTTAGAGTTAGAGCAACAAGTTTGCGTTCAGTTGAGTTGGAGGATTGTAGAATATGACTGTAATAATACCTCTCAGCCTGTGTCTTCCACTCATCATTGAACTATATCAGGGCACGTAGCCGCCATTTGGTTCCGAGGGGGGCAATTTCATGGTAGGTGTCCAGACAATTTCCGATCAAAGCAAAAAATTTTTCCCGGTCGCCGGGCAGAAGAATCCGAAAAAGGGCGATTGTAACATGAATATTCCGTGTTTTATTTCCAGATTTCCCTCAAAAACATTTTCAGAGGGGGGCACTATGCCCCCCTCTGGCTACGCCACTGGCTATATCCCCTGCACAGAACCTCGTGGTTACAGATACTAAGCAATTTATGTGGAGAAAAACATATTCCCATATTAATCAAAATGAAGTTATCAATCACATATGGCAAAATATCCTTAATTTTGACAACAGATTTTATGACTGCCACACTTAATGTTACCATGCAGTGGGATGTATGTGTAGGTACTGCCTTCTTCCGTGGGTTATCAAAATCTACTTTCAAAGTTCTCTATGTGACAAACTGCTTTGAAAGGACTTTAATCCATATTAATTTCTGTATCAAACTCAACTTGTTACAAATTTAAGATACTGCTTTTTCCTACATCAGGGCAGAGTAATGAATGCATGGTGTTTATCACACAAAGCTTGGGGGCCAAGATTAGATAATATCCTAAATGCGTGCTACAGCAACTTTTCTGCAACATCGATAACTAAAACACCAAATATCCTGGATACAACATCTATGCTAAATTATTAGCCAAATATGGTGAAATAGATCCCAAAACTAAAGTCAAATGAAGTTCCAAATGATTTCTTGATGAGCAGTTTGATGCTGTACCTCCATGGTTACATTTGAAGTGGTACTATGCTGAGAGCTACCGATCTAGAGGTTTAGATATTGAATTGATCTTAGTATAGGCCATTACAATTTGAAGTACAGTGTTGCACACGCCCAAATTCTAAGAACCTCATGATGATTCCTGGAGCAATCCTAAGGACCTAAGCTCAAATAACATTAGAATATTCTTGGAAGAGTCATGTGCCAGATTGAACGACTACCATCTTGTTGATCCTTACTTGTATTGTAGACTGTTGTATCAAAGATGCTGTTGTTGGCTCTGACATACATTGTGGTTTCCATATTGCTATCCACAAATACCAGCAGTCACAAAAGGTGGTGACCAGTCCACTTGAGTCCATGGAGATTGAGGAGCGTGTTAAGCAATAACGCTCTTTTTTGAAGAGTGCCCCCAATTTTTAAAATTTGATATTTTGGCACCAGTTATGTTGTAATTGTCTAGAAACTACACCTGCGCACGAGAATGCTCAAAATGCGTATTTATCAATAAATAAGCGATTTCTGTAATTAAAATTGTATCACGGATTGTACTTAGCGGCAGAGCTGGAAATGTAAGTTTATGTCTGTCCATATGAAATAGTGCCACCTCAAGAAATGACCTCTAACTTGACTTGCCTGAACCAATCAAACAATTAATGGATGAGCTTAGACATTTAACAATGGTGCTATTTTCCTGGCTATTTCATATTGGAGGCGTTTCCGCAGCCGTGAATTATTATCGAGATCGCCGATATTATTATCCATTAACAATATTCTTCTTTTGCGACACATAGACAATTCCGAGCTCTACCATTCACCGTTGTTTACTATCCAATTCTACCAAAGAAACGTGTAAAAATCTCAAAATTTTTGAGAAAATTGGGGGCACTCTTGAAAAAATGTGCTATTATTGCTTTAATATATTCGATGATGTTGGAATTGTCACTGAAATGTGTAACAAGCTAATGCATGTAGATATTGATACAGAATGTTTTGCTCTTCAACAGGCGGCAGATGAGACAATACGATACGATCACAAACATTCTACAACAATTATGTTCCAGGATGATGATGATGATAATGATACTCTGTTAGTATTCAAATTGCAGTATTACAATATTTTGGATGGCCCTAAGGAAAAAGGAAGTGCCATGTCAAATTTAAGTTTGCTGCTTAACCTATTAGAAGCAGTTGAAATTATTTGATTAAAAGGGGATTTAATGATCCACAGCCTCCTCCCCAACTTACCTAAAAAAGTTGTGATTTATATATCATTAAGCGCAGTGGCGTATCGGGCCCTGCCCGCTCTGAGGGGGCAAATGTCCAATTCTTGGACAATTTTCCCTCTCAGGGGATCAAAAGGCCAATTTCCCTGGTCAGAGGGCTGTGAAACGGCTGAATTAGCATGGTTTTTGCAAAATTTTTTCCCGTCAAAGTCGTCAGGGGGGGCAACCTGCCCCCCCTGCCCCCCCCGCATGTTACGCCAGTGCTTAAGCGGTTGGTTTTAAAGAGTATGTGTGCCAATCTTAGTGCAAACTACGAACTTGGCGCTGAAGAAAATCGTAACTTTTATTTTCTGGTCCGTAAATGGACAGCGCAGTGTCCTAGGGTAGTGTTATGAAAAACATTTTGAGAATAAAATCAAAAACACACTGTCAGAATCAACTGAAATTTTGGAAATAAACTATTTTTAAGGATATCTTAGTGTGACCTTAAACAAAAATGAAGCTGCTACGATCACAAAATGCACCTTTAAGTCACATTTAAAGGGGCAATAAAGAAACAGGGCATAAATTGTTGGATAGGTTGCATTCTCCACATCTTTTTTTTCAGAGGAAATAATTCGTTCAGTTAAATAAACTAAAGGACAGAAAAGTTCAAGTCTGCTAGGAATGGGACTGCTATTGACTGCCTTATTGGTGGTTAACTCTGCAACGGTACTTGTTAACCCCCTCTGCCAAACTTTGAACGCTTCCAAGGACTTGCTGTCGTTTCTGCTGCAACAAAAATAAAGCAATTTCTCAGTACAGTCAACTTTCATTTTATCAAGGTATGGCCGGCCCCCTGTCAAAAGAAAGACACCAAGGAAGTTGGTTAATAGGACCTTCGGCACTTATATCTCCTAGCAAGAGCATTTCCAAAAAAGGTCTCTCAAAGACATACAAAGTCATGTATTTTAGTATGGATTGAATTACTTGAATTACATGAGGCCACAATACCCTTCATGGTCATTAAGCTGTGTGCAAAAGGGTAAAAAAAATCATTGGTAGATGATTAAAAAAATTATGGTGAAAGATATATGCACCCTATGGCTCAACAAGAAATCAGAAATTGTACAATCACACAAGAACAGGGGTGTCAACCTTTTGACACAGGGGGCAGCATTGGGTTGAATCCACACCTATTTCGAGCCAGCAAAACAACTAATTGGGCTATCATGGTTTGGTTTAGACGTGTCTACCAAAAGTCTGGACGATATTTTATACCAATAATTACCAAAAAGGGACCCATAAAATAGAAAAAAAGATGCAGATTTTTTTGTCAAAATTTTCCATTTTGTTGACCTGTAGCAAATTTGGAAAAAAAATTGGCTTCATTTTGACGAAATTGGACTCATTTCCCCACAATTAAGAAATAGTGGTTTCAGATTGCTTGAAATTGGACTATTTCCAACAATGTGTTTAAACAGTTCAGGATTGGGAAATTGTTTCAAATGGACATATTAAAAAAAATCTTTAAGATATTATGCATTTTAATTTTTCTTGGAGTACCTTGCGGGCTGCATGAGAGTTCTTAGAGGGACGAAATGGTCCCAGGCCACAGGTTGGACACCCCTGCACAAGAACTTGTAAATTTCTCTTGCTAAGAATGATGTGAATTTTCATTGTGATTTGTCGATCACCTATTGCGCAAAAAGAACTGTCAAATGAAGACCCAAACGATCTTTGCCTCTTTAGACCAGAGTAAAATTCAACTGAATTCTTCACAAGAACAGTTGAAAACAAGTTTTAATTTGAAAATTGGGCCAGTTGCTGTAAAGGTATTTTCCATTAACACAAAATAATCTCAAGATGCAAAGGCTTGTCCCCCTTGTATTCAAAGGTGGATAGATGCGTGAACAAGAAAACGTGGTAAAAAGGGTATTCTTTTTCAAACAGGCGATGTACAGCATACATTGATTAGGGTGTCCAAAACAGCAAAAATATGGAAAAAAGGGTATTTTTTTTCGTAACCTGATATTGGATGTACGCCGAGATTCAAAATTATCAAAAAATATTGTAATTGGAAGTAAAGCAACATGAGCCACGCCAGATTATAAGGGTATATTATCAACTCAATGCATTGCTTACCTTGTGTTAGGAACAAAAATACTTGGTTTATGGTAGTAAAAACTAACAAAAGACTGTTTAAGGTATGTTTTTAGTCGGTGGAAAAACTTGTTGGAGGGTACATTTCTGAGCTCCATGGTTTACATCATCATATCCACCTTTTGAATCCTATGTTTCTCATTTGTATGTGTGCCACAGTCAAGATTCATTTGATCATCGTTCCATTTAAAAAAACGGTGCTAGACTTTAACTTCATGTTTAATCACAAAATTTAATTGGAATTCCACACCTCAAGGGAATTTAATAATGGCATTTACTTTTATTTGACCAACACTTAGTTTTGTGCCACATCAACAAATTCCAGTCCTTACTGGCATGTAACACCTGGCCCATGTAATTTGAGTGTAATTAATCATCTCTTACAACTACTAGTAAAAAGAGGTTAAACTAGAGCATCAATTGCACTGTAGCAATTGACTTCATTTGTGTTCTCACATTTGTTTTTATTATTATTATTGTTTAAAGTTTGTTTTGGTTGTAATTTCTCATAACTCTGACCAACAATTTTTTAATGATTTTTGTTGGTGCCAGGGTTACTGGTGTACAAACAGATTTATTTCAAAAAATGTTATTTTTTTTTATATTTAAAAAAAAATATATATTTTTCTACTCGGATTTCATTCCAATCCCAAACACTGGAAGGTCATTAACAAATTCATATTAACTTTAAATAGTTTAGAATACTAGTCGGAGTTCCACTTGTTCATCGTGTGATTGCCCCAATCAAATGAAGAAAATATCAAGGTTGCTCAATGAATTGGCTATGTCAGCCATCAAGTCCTTGATGAATACTAGCAAAGTCTGCCGTATAAACACGAGGGGTATGTATACGCGATAAACCTCCCTCAGATTTGGTGACACCCATCACAACTGGTGTTCTCATCATACAAAGTCACAACGCCTTCGAATACATCCCGTTGGATTCCTTTAAATTTACTTGCACCATCAATTTAAACTTATCGATGTATGTACTGTTATACCTGTTCTATCATATGTGGTCTACATAATAGTTGTGACTTTTCGGTATTATAAGAGCTGTAATGTACTCCTATATTAAGTCTTAACTTTCCATAATGCTTATCACTCATTTACTCCAAAAAAACAAAAATTTCACAAGCAATAGAGTACCAAGCGAAATGTTCAAGAAAGATTCTAAATAGTCTGAGATAATACATATTAAAAATCCTGAAAAATCTCCCTTGAAATAAGTTATATTTGCCCATAGAGGTAAAATTCTATAACAAAATATTTGAGTTAAATGAATACCAACTTTTCGGTAATGTCTCAAGTATAGAGAGTAAGTGTGCCTATCAATATTATAGTTTGGTCATACTCTCTGGTAATAATGTTATGGTTCAAGGGTCATATATTGGAGAAAAAGTTTAAGAAATGCTCTGATGTTTTTTTTCAAATGTGTCAAATTGTGTCTTGTTGTATATTAACCAAGGAGTATTTTTGTTATAATATAACTGTGCAATTTACGAATTAGTTTAAAATCTAATCATTTTAAATGTTGTATCAATGATGACTTGAACGATTGCTGGCAGGGTGTACCACACCTGATGGTCATAGGAAAAACTATGTTTTATCATCAATTTAGAACATATTAGTTAAAGACAAACAATGCTCAATTTAAACCACTTTTTACCTCTGTACAACCTACCCTTTACAAGGGGGATTTTGGAAACCTTATGGGTTACTTCTCATACTCCTTTGCATCTTCCTGGAAAATTCAGCGTGGTATGTTTCCTGTTGGAAGTTTTTATGTATTGCTTCTTTGTGATTACATCAAAAATATTGGCCTGAGCAGTTATTTTGTCTACCCAGATTAAATCTTCTCTTCTTGAAATAAAGAATATTGTAACATTTTGTCATTTCTGTCTGTTTTTCTTGGTCTGTATGTGGGACAGAAATTACATGTATTTGTTTACGAGCTTTTAGAGCCCATCAGTGAGACAAACAGTTTAATTATAACATTAAAAGCATGTCAGACATCAACTTTTTCATTTTCGTTGATATCAACTGAACACAGACAGAGAGCGGTGTTAAATTACACCAAGTTCCACCTTTTAAACCAATACAACCACTCAATTAATAAAACATTCCACCACTTCAGCGGTGTGATCCTTGTTTAAATAATCAAATGTGCATGTTATTTTTTTCAAACCATATTTTAAAGCCAAGTGTTTTAGCTCTTGGCCTTTAAACAAGTAAACTTTGACTATAACATGGAAAGACCTAATTTTGCTGTAGGCTGGGGCCATAAATAATAGATAATAATTATTTGGAAGAAAACCGAAAAATAGCCCAGGTATTACTTTCACTAACTAATGACGTACAATAAATCACTATTTTATTATTAACAAACAGAAACACAGAACCCTTGGGAACAGATTGGCACGGCTCTAATCGCTACATTATTTAATTACACTTTTCCTGCACACTTACAGTCATATGAAGCCACCTTAAAGGGAACCTTTACACTTTTGCTAAAGGCGAATGTTAAGGATTGGTTTTCACACCTTACAGCACATCATGTTAGTATATTAGTTTGCTCCTATGCCTTTGTTTGAAGTTGCCCATTACTTAAATGCTGCATACACTAACTGCGGCTCAAGTAAGCACTGGTGGATCAATAATATTAAAGCAACAGTCCATTACTTCTTATTGTAAATTCTTATATTTTCTTGATATTGACATTTTGAACAGGTAGACTTTAATAAACTCAAATCCTTCAGAGTAGTAGTTAGCTATTTAAAGCTCATTATGTTCGAAAAGAAGATTTTTATTGCTAATTAATTAAAGTGGACAGAGGAAATGTTTTAGGATAAAAAGATTCTCCAAATGCAGTTGGTCGGTTTGTAGACCACCACCGAGAACGTTTCGAAGAGGTTATTGCGACAAACAGGTACGAAGGAAATTCAAACTTTGTTTTGAACTTGCCTGCATTCATATCATATCGTCCCTATTGAAACCCCAATTTCTGTCGTGCACACAGAAAATACTACTAGGTAATACTAAATCTCATTGTTATAGATACTGTAAGATCCAAAATATGCAAAAACCTGGGTTCAAAAAAAATTTGGGGCATATTTCTGGAAATGTATGTCTCTCATAGCTTTATTCCCAGACTTGGGAGTGGGGTTTTGGAAAATAGTTGAAAAAAGAGGAAATATAGCATCAAACTGGACTGAGATAAAAAAAAAAATGCTGAAAATTACAAGGAAAATGCTAAAATTTGGACTTTTGAATGCATAAAAACAGCGGACATCAGCTAAGATGACCTCACCAGGCCTGTCCACACTCTAATTTAGTCAGGCAGCTGTACAGATGAAATAACTTCTTGTCATTTTAAATGGTTGAACCTAAATAAGACATTGGTGAATTGTGTAGGTGTATTTTTTTCATAAAAACAAAGGAATTTCACTGCCACAATAACCATGATACACATGCAGCCAATCAAATGTGATGACAGATGTTGAACTTCCCTTTCTAATTATTTATATTTGTTGTTTCGACAGATTCATAGTAAACCAAGTTCCAAATCCAGGATTTCAGAACGGCTTGCAACATCATCTCTTGATAAAGGAACCAGGCAGAGAAAGTGTTGACAATATTTGGGAAATATTTCTGAGAGTGATTAAGGTTTTAAAGGTTTTTTTCTTTTTTAAATCTCAAAATAGTTGGAAAAGGGTACCAGTATTGAAGTTTCCCAAAAAGGTGAAAAGAATAGCATTTGAACAACCTAAGGGCATGATTTTGACCCTTTTGTTTGTCTGTAGTTTGATTTTGGGAAAATCATTATTTAAAAAAGGAACACAAACAGCAAATTCTTTAACGCCAATTCTTTTTTCTATAGTAGATTTCAAAATAAGTGAGACCTCATTAATAGTTTTACGGTCGTAATTCCCGTGAGAGGTAAGAGGAATTATTTTAATGGCCACAGGTGTATAAAAAGTTTATCGGTACTCATAAATGTAAAGTAATGTAGCTGTTAAAAGAAAAATGTGGACTAAATACATGATTTCACCTCTAAGATGGTGGATGTTTTTAATTGAAGTATCACGATGATGATGAAACACAGCCAAATATGGAAGAAATAAGCATTTTTATATAAATGCCCACATAACACAACTAAGTTTTTATTGGCCATCTAAAATGGACCAACCTTGTATTAAGAGATCATCCAAAGTGGATTGGACATCCCAGCCAACCATGGTTGTAAGTCCTTCTATCATTACAGCAATTGGAGAATGATTCCCATCAGTTTCTAGTAAGCCGATACTGTACAGTAACGTTGTACCACGGACACAATATGTTTTGCCAATGAGGAACAAAGGCCTCGGTCTGTGCATGGCCGGAGTTTTGAAACCCGATATTTAACACTTGTGGAAATATGCAAGAAGTCTCACTTATTTGAAATCTACTAGTGTGGGTGAGTCATTTTAAGTGAAAAAAACAACATAAATGTGAACAACACAATTCTTTATCAGGCTCTATTGAGGCATGTCCATGACAACATTTCAAAAGTCACAGTAATTAAAACTCAATGCTCTGCGCAACGAAGCACGTCATGTTCACAGTTTCCACCTGACAGGATTGTGTCACATATCTTGTTAGATCAAGTGAACACGAAGAAATGAAAAATGTTATAGATGGATGCACCTGCTAGTTATCGGATATGATACAAGCACCCTAAAAGGCCACCAACAAAATTAAAATGAAATGGATGGCTTCTCTCAAAGTCATACTCTGCACTTTGATATTTTGAGCCAGATACATATATTAAACTTCCACCATGCCCTCCTACTTTTTACACACAACTAACAAAGTACAAACACAAAAAACAAGATATAGCCACCCACTATGGTGCCAAGCGTGTGATTTTCTGCTGGTTATAATCAATATCAGAATCGTTAAGATAAGTACAGGAATAAAAGTTTGGTGGAGACAGACGTTGTAAAACATTAGAGTGGGCATGTGGATGAGGTTGGGTACATGCTGATGATGGTTTAGGGAATAGAAAGCTTCAAAACTACAAATAGTGTGAAAATTGTTGGAACACTTTGTGCCGATTGGTTCCTGCCTCCTCATTTCAATGTTGCATGAGCACGACAAACTTTAGGATCTCGCTCCATAATTTTCAACATGACTTGGAAGGGGACGGGGAGGGGGAAAGAAAGTTATTGTTACAATGCGTTCCAAGCATATCTCTGGCATAGCTGCCAATATAACAAGGGTTCCAGGACTTAAGAACAAGATTGGAGTTTGTTCCCGTGGTGATGGTATAAGTGATACATGGATTCAATGATACCATGAACGGCTTATTTTTTCAATTACCTTAATTTGCCACCTCAACCACTTTTAATTTCAGCCAACTGTAAATTGACACAACAATGTCTGACTGAAGTTATACATCCCAAGAAACCTATCCGTAAGAGATCATTATCACAATTGGCAAATATCCATTCATTTTTGCGAAAGACTTTTTGAACAATGAACTCTGACAACTTATTCCTGAATAGCCAGTGATTCACCCTAAAGAATTGTTGTGACCAAGTTTCATGATTGTTTATCTACTTCTGAGGAAAAAAAAACACAGCATTTTAATTATTTTAGGAGAATGATCTCAAATGAAATGTCCTTTGGCCTTTTATCCCAGAACATCAAAAAAAAAAAAAAAAAAAATAGATGGATGCACCTGCCTCAGTTATCTGATACAAGCACCCTAAAAGGCCAAACAAAATTAAATATTGAATGGATTGGTTCTCTCAAAGGTCACTACTTGCACTTTGATATTTTCCGAGCAAGATACATATATTCAACTTCAACCATGCCCTCCTACTTTTTACACAAACTAACAAATGTTACAAACACAAAAACAATATATATGCCACCCACTATGGTGCCAAGTGTTGATTTTCTGCTGGTTATCATCAATATCATAATCGCCTGAAGATAATTTACAAGGAATAAAAGTTTCTGTGGAGACAGCGTGTAAAGCATTAGAGTGTGCATGTGGATGAGGTTGGGTACATGCTGATGATGGTAGAAGGCTCAAAACTACAATCTTGTTGAAAATTGGTTGGAACACTTGTTGGCCGATTTGGTTCCTGCCTCCTCATTTCAATGTTGCATGAGCACGACACACTTAGCGATCTCGCTCCATATTATTTTCAACACTGACTTGGGAGGGGACGGGGAGGGGGAAAGAAAGTTATTGTTACAATGCGTTTCAAGCCTATATCTCTTGCATAGCTGCCAATATTAACAAGTGTTCCAAGGACTTAAGAACAAGATTGTAGTTTGTCTCCACTTGGTGATGAGTATAAGTGATACATGGATTCAATGATACCAATGAAAGGCCTTATTTTTTCAATTACCTTAATTTGCCACCTACAACCACTTTAATTTCAGCCAAATGTAAATGACACAAACAATGATCTTGACTGAAGTTCTACATCCCAAGAAACCTATCCGTAAGAGATCATTATCACAATTGGCAAATATCCATTCATTTTTGCGAAAGACTTTTTGAACAATGATCTCAGATAACACACAGATGACCTCTGACAACTTATTCCTGAATAGCCAGTGATTCACCCTAAAGAATTGTTGTGACCAAGTTTCATGATTGTTTATCTACTTCTGAGGAAAAAAAACACAGCATTTTAATTATTTTAGGAGAATGATGAATGTCCTTTGACCTAACTAGAACATCTCAAGAAACCTGTCTACAAGAGATATCGTCAGCAAGTTTGGTGAATGTACGTCCATTCATTTCTGTGAAAGAAGCATTTTTGAACAATGATCTCAGATGCCACCTAGATGAATACCCAGTGATTATACCATAAAGATTTTTTTTGTGAACACATTTATTTCTGGAGAATGATCTCAAATAAGATGATGTTTGACCACTTATCCTTGAACATTCAAGGGCTCCATCTCATGCATAGAATATTAGCCATCCCACAGCTCTTTGTTCATGTGATAGGAACTCAAATCATTAAATTTGAATAAAGCATTTGTTGCTCGTTGCTTAAGCCTGAATATTACTCGGGACAAGAAATCACGTGGACCCCATCCACTGCCCAATCATGAGGCATTTCCAGAATTTGACCACAATTTTATGAATTTTGAATGAGATAGCAAGATATTACAAGACACTAAATGATTAGACACAGTAATACAAACCGCAAACGAGTTAAGCTGGCTAATAATTCCGGTATGCGTACCTACCCAAATTCTCGATAATGTATGAGCTGCTTAGGTTTGTGAAATTGTTTGACATTGTGAATGGTCATTAAACATTATAAACTCGTTATTACTATCATGACTATATACTGATCCTGATTCTAATCTAGGTGTGATCATGGACTCATTGCAGGCCCGTTAACTTCTCATTTCTCAACACTATTTTAGTTAAAATATCATATGCTTTATCAATTTAAGGATGTAAAAAGTAAAAACCCAACCCGAAACCCAGTGCATTCCATCCCACTGCATTCCTGTGTAGGCATATGTATACCACGTACGACGTACGTGATAATACTAACATGTGGCCGATGCATGGCAGAGGGTACGTCGGTAGTTTTGCCAGTTTTCATGTGTAGACTTTGCAAGGTCGGCCTGAACTGCTGCAGAATAACGATATGTAAACAACGTGTTTGCTTGAGCTCGCTGGTGTGTGTGTGTGTGTGGGGGGAATGTTTAAATATTCAAGCATAATTCAATTGTCATGCATGGGGCTCGGAGGGGACATTGTGTACTTCCCCGTGCTTGGGAAGCACCGGGGGAAGAGCTGGGAAACATTTCGACAAGTACACCCGCAAGTACAGGAACAGGAATTGAACTGATATTCCTCACTGATATGTATACGTGAAAATTATTACGCAATTGATAGGGATATTTTATTCAATGTGTATGTGATCTGCCTGACAGCGGGGGAGTAGAGTTGGCCGACTGTGACCATGGTAGTACCCACCCAAATTCCATTAACTATGTGGTCCCATTGGGTCGAGTTGGCCTTGTATATTTGGGTAGGTACGCATACCGGATTTATTAGCCAGCTTGACCCCTTACGCGATACAAACTATGCTCATGACTCCATAAACACACCATCAGAATCAACTCCAATTTTTGAAGGGAAAAAAGAAGCTTTTTTCAACCATATCTAATAAACTAAAAAAAAAAAGAACATGTTAGAATCATAATATGCACCTTTCAGACTGAGGTGAAAATTCTTACTGGTTTTATCTTGATAGTTTCAATGGCAGGGGCATTTCGGCAAGGTGGTAGGAGGGGGAACTTTTTTTTCTTGAAAGCAAAAACTGCCTGCCCCCAATATCAGTTTTAAAAAGTTTTAATCATTATTGAGCATGATTTTACCTTAAAAACATCTAAAAAAACCCTCTTATTTTATGTTGATTTACTCTCCATTTTGATGGCTGGGTAATACATCAATCAGGAAATCTGAGGTCCTGCTAATGAGGTTAGACTGTTTTATACCTATTTGTCGGTCAATTACCTTTCATTCATCTCACAATGTACATTGCCCTACATCTTGTGTAATAGAATATTGAAAAACAAGACAAACGTCATACATCGTAAATGGAAGAACCATTTCTTGCTTTCATATCTGTGATGCTGGAGACCTACATTTTAACATCATAAAGCAGATACAATTACATGTAATCAAATTACTCAAGACAATTTAACCATTCATTCCCAAGTCTTTAGAGCAAACCTACAATACAGGGTGTCTCATGTGGAATGTTGTCCTAATTCCAACTGATATTTTTCTCAATAACATTTGATTTTTGATTTACATTCCCTTCAGTGCATAGAGTTAAGTCATGATATTAGTAGCAAAATAATCTCAGAGGAAGCAGTAATGAAATCACTTTATCCACGTTTAAATCTATGGAATCACATATTGTTATTTATCACATCAGGGCAAACATTCACAAGTATTTCACTGATCCTTCAAAAGTAGATGTAAAAGGTTAATTCCAGCTTTGAATAGGGACTCTGATCTTTCTGACATTTAGTGCTAATAGTCCTCTTCATTTATACATTTGAATAGAATTTAAGATCGGATTCATTTCAATGTATTGTTAAAGTGCACTTTAGAAGAAGTGTACTTTCTTGTTAATGGTTTTCAATTAATTAAGCACAGTCACAAACAATTTTATTGTTAAAATGAAACTGAAATTGTGCAATTTTATCTAACAAGTACATTCAATGACTTGAGTAGCAAAACATTGAAACAATAAGATTATATGAATAGCAGAAATGATTGCAAATGGTTTTCACTGGAATTATCACTCCAAAATTATGCCACTACTAATTTAGATAAAAGTGTATATTTTTTTTTAATATGTAAATTTAAAATGAGAAAACTGCTGTTGTATTAGGGTATCCTTGTATTTTAAGACACCTTGTGTAATGAAATACCTCTACTTATCTTCAGACAAAGAAATAACCACAAAAACACCTTCCCTTTCTGGAAATTTCCTCACTTAAAGGTGCAACGAGAGATTTCACATAACAAGTGTCCCTAAAATGTGAGAATTCTGATTTTTGCACTGATGTAAAGCTTTCTATCAAAAATATCACCATGATAATCATTTCTTTGGTATAAAAATTGTGAAATTTCTAATTTACTACCATTACAGCAAATACTCAATTCGGCCTTCGTTTTATATTGAAATATAAGCAAATCAAAATCACCATTTGTTTGCACTTTCAAGGCATTTCTATAGCCAAATATAGGGTAAGAAATCAACTGGGTGTCTTATCTATATAAAATCACTACATATGACACAATATAAGGAATCTCGAAATCTCTTGTTGCATCTTTAAAGTTAGGTTTGGAGACCAATTAATTGCTATATACTGCATGTGTTCCTTCTAGTTAACACGATGATAGATACAGTTTGTGGTAGCTGAGCCTGCATGGAGATAAGGCATTTCAGACTAAGAATAGTCATAGATTAAGACTAAGAACAACAAGCATGTACTATGAATACATGTTTTTAAAGGGGGATGGGAGGCTTTAAGTATATGAATTAAGTTTTCATCTTGATAAAAGGGCCTTCACCCCAAAACCCCATCTAAGTTTTGTGCCGATATTTCAATCCGTTTTTATCCGAGAGCTGAAAAAAAAAAGATTTTATAAGCCCATAGAGTACTGTGTAAAATTAAGATTGGTCGACCAAAGGGGGCACATTTTCTCTCATAACTTCAAACCAAGCATTAGCCCTAAGATTTCAAAGGGTAAATGAGAAAAATAGTAGCTTCTTCAGAAAACCAAACTTTGACAAGTTTTCAGTAAATTAAATCTGGGGTTCTGGGGATGAAGCTATTAGTGATCGGACCATGGCACTTTAAAGCAGCCTGCCAAATGTATTCACATTTTGAACAGTAACAAAGTTCTTGAGGTCACATGTTGAATTGATATGAATGGCGATTACTACAGGAACGAACATCTTTCTTAGAGGGTATGCATAAGTGAAATGATGACCCTTTATTAGTTTCACGCAACTACAAGTTGTCAACATTACCACATCAAGATAGTTAGCTATTAGACGTTCTTGGTAATTATAATTTGAGATTTTAGCCGTGTTTTAGCGCCCAAGTCCCCCTAAAAACCATTCCTGATATGCCATCAGTCTCACCTCACCTCATCTCACCGGACTCGCCCAAGAGGCAAGCTGTAAAGTGTCTCCAGTGTTACAGTTAGCACGTACAAAATATCATCCTGTACCAGTGACCCCAAGGCATTTTACTTACACAGAGTCTATTGTATTTATTCATAATCACTAGTAGCAAGTGATGAACTCCTCCTACTCCCAGGAATTTGTGCAACACCAACTCTTATATATTATAATAGCTGACATATCCAGTACTAAAATTTGTTAGCTACTAGACGCTGGAAGCCTGCCAAGAAACCCCACTTTCCTCACATACAGTCCCACTTGCATCATGAATGAATGGATGGAGGCACCAGTGGAAAGTCAAAACTCTTCTTCTATTAAGGGCTACAGGTGGAAGTAATACCTATGCCCAGTGGCAAAGATGCTTTAAGGATTGATAAAAGCAAAAATAAATTGATAAGAGGCAGTTTAAGCAAGAATATGTATCAAATAATATCCATTTCAAGGGAGTGGGGGAAATATATACAAATGTTATGTGGGAAGAACAAACAAACTGCTTTCCCCAATATATGTTTGTATTATGTTAAATTTTTGTAAAAAAAATAAAAAAAATAAAAAAAATAAAAAAAATAAACCCTTAAAAAAAAAAAAATCATGTTTTCAGGAAAATTATGGCGTCAGAAGACAGGTTACCCTTTGGAGATGAATGAATTACTTGCTACTTAACACTTATCAGGTATCCTCCTCAATGAAATTAATCGCTTTTTATATTAATTGGATCATATTACCTAGATTCACTCCTCACTTAATCTTGACAAGTTTTAAACAGAAAGTTTTAAGAGGCAATTCTGATCATTGAAATAGTGGGCATAATAGTCTTCAAATTGTCTTAATACTAATAAGATTGCAACAGTCCATCCAAGCAATCAATATTTATGACAAAGCTGTTTTAACAAGAGAGCTTATACAACATATCATTGGCAAGCCATCCATTTAAACCTTTTTTTAAACCCCTGGTTATTCAAAATGTCCTCTTCTGTGCCTTTGTACAAAATGAAGTCAAGAGTAGATAGTGAAGTAGATTTTGTTTTGTCATAACACTTAGGCAGTGTTCTTTGAGATGCTTCTAAAAGTCTTAAGACTAGGCTTGTTTGGACTCATTTGAATGCACCACCAGTTATTCTGAATATGGTCATTAAATGCATAATTGATTTTATTTTTTGAGATTATAAATTTTAATTTAAAAAAAGAAAAAACCTAAAAAATTAAAAAAAAAGGTTGTCTTTTTTTTTTTTTTTCCAGATCCTGCTAATTTTGGTGTTTCCCCTGATTTCTTTGATCAAGATCTTTTAAAATATTTGTAAATTCACTCTGAAAGGGATTATGTTCTGTGTCTATATAGCTAACCACTTACACATGCATGTTCAGGAAAGGACAATTTAGTTGGGGTCATCTGGACAATTCCTGTTTGACTGTTGAACCAAGTAATTTCATTGGATTTGTCTTCTATGGACGTTAATGAACATAATCTAAGGGGGTGCCCCTCGTGAAATTGTGGCGGAATCAGGAGGGAGTATATCCATACAGGGGTCAAAATGAAAAATGCTTGGATTGCTTTAAAGAGGAAACCAAAGTGTTGTTCTTTTCAGCGCTGAAAAAAGGTTAAGTTTGTACTGCCTACAACTCATGGTTATGGAGATATAAGACAAAAATTGTCAAAGGTCATCACCAAAGGTTAATGTTTGACAAGAGTTTACACTGGAATGAATCTGAAAGGATAGGGTTCATTGAAAGCCTCACTTTTTGATTTAGAGAATAAAGGTATGATTTTGGGAACCGGTACTCTATTTATGACGAATTGAACCTAAGGCAATACCATCAGTTAATGGGAAGAACGAGGCCGGAGGCCGAGTTCTTCCACGCAAAAAAATGGTGTCGCGGGTTCAATTTGTCGTAAGAGAGTACCGGTTCCCCAAAATCATACCTTTATTCTCATTCTTAAACAGCTTTTATCATTTAAGGTCATCTTTACCCAATTTTGCGCATGCTTTACGGCTTAAATCTAACAAGAAAGGACTGCCACCACCCGTGACAACAATCGACAACCCGTTAACGCAACATCATACGCAACGAGACGCAACGTGGCAGGCGCGCGCGAACGTAGCAAAAAGCGGTATGCCGCGAGCGCTTCAACCTAAAAATCACATCAATATGCAGCACGTACTACCTGGGTTCCATTGTCGAATTGAACCCGGGCATCGCCAATGAAATTGCTTACATTTTCACAGCTGTTTAAGAATATTTTATGACTTCCCCTTGTTTTAAAGACCATGAAGTCAAAGCAGATTTATAAGAAGCCATTTTGGCCACCTCTCCCCTTCCAATCAATATTGTCTCTAGTTTTTAGTACATCTTTCTGTACATTTGTCAAATGATTTTCATATCAAAATTAAACTGAAACAACTCAGTACATTTTTTTATTATTTCTTAAAATGGCAATTTTCCCCGTTTTTTAAAATTCACACAAAGTACCATTTGTACATTTCATTAATTTTATATAATAAAAAATAATACTATTTTGGGGTTTACAAGATATAAATACATTTTACTGCAAAGCACCAATAAATTTAACAGAGAACCTCTTCCTGCATCATAGCACTCTTAAAGTCAAGTGAGAGATTTAAAATAACAGGTGGCCCCTAAATGTGAAACTTCTTATTTTTGGCACTGGTGTAAGCTTCATATCAAAAGCATCCCCACTGAAAGGAGTAAGCGACAGAACTACTTCTTTTGGTACAAAAATTGTGAAATTTCTAATTTTCATATACGAACTTCAGCCCTATGTTTTCCTATTGAATATAAGCATAACATAACAACATTCACTTTTGTTTTTCCATTTTAGTTATTTCTGTAGCCAAATAAAAAGTAAGGAAATCCCTCCTGAGTGTCTATATGAAAATCACTACATACACAGAAAATATGGATGACTTTGAAAATCTCTTGTTGCACCTTAAGATTTCTGAATGCAGATCTCATGTAATGGAAGGATGTATGGAAGTAAACCAACAGTTGTAATATATTTTATTTAATAATAATAATACTAATTTTGTGTGAAAAATCCAAATTTCCTAAGGGGTGGACTTAGCATTAAATTGCAAATCACGCTTTCTAATATGACCCTTGCATTATTATTATTTTTTTAGAATTCTTGATCCAAAAAAACTTTTTTCTTTTCTGTAAACACATCTTCTTGCTTTAGACATTGTGGCTTTTTGTCGCTGGTTGGCAGCATATATACCTATTGTTTAGACAAAATGAAATTTGCCTCAGGATCACTGAAATTCAACTTTAAAATGAGTCCACCATCTTGACCCCTGGATGCAAGAAACCACCCAAAAAAAACAACAAATGGGGGGTGGCAAACTGATAAAGCCCAATGTAATTTAGAGCCTTCTGGGAGAAAGTAACCACGTGGAGTGCAAGTGAGTCAATTTCACCTGTCCTCCCGAGGACTGATACACCGTGCCCCAGATGTCCTTGACTGGAACCCTGCCATTGGTCAATTTCCGGCTAAGATACAAAAAAAGGCCCCCCCTGTGCATTCCTCTATTGAACATTATTGACCCAGCGAATACATACCCAGTGTCCTTTGTAAAAGATTGCATACATATAAATATGTCAGTATTGCTCGAAAGTGAATATAAACTACTTTTACTCTCATGAAGAATTCCAAACTTTTCACCAATCCCATGGTGGGAAAAATTGGGGAATTGAGAGCTCCCTCCAGAAAATTTTACCATTTGGAGGAAATCTTGACTTTTCAGATAAATACATAAATAGGGAATCTATGGGAAATGTGACTATCTTCCAGGGAAATATGCATTTTTTTCTCTGGTCTGGATCACTCCTAAATTCTACCATTTTGCTGAATGGTTTTTGAATATCAAACGCAGCTCTTTTGCAATAGTATTGAATCCCTGAAATCATAGGTTGGTAGCCCTTTAAGCAGGTATGTATTGAAGCAATTATGTAGAAATCTTTCTACAAATCTCCAGTGATGTTTGACATGGTAATTAGTGCCAATTGGACATTGTTTATTTGAGTGGCTGAAAAGCGGAGGTGCTTCTTAGGCCTGAGATCCATTTGCAAAACTTGTACGTAACAATATATGTAATATAACTCATGTATATCTGTTCCTAATAACAAGGCTTTTTTTATACTATTGTAACACACGAGGCTTTGGATAAATCAGTCTACCTCTGGCATGAAAACACTTATGCAATGTAGATTTACTACTCGTAGTTTCGGAAATGGGTGCTTTTACTGATACCGAATACAGTACAGACACGTGACATCCCTACCAAGGTTTGTTTATAAGCCGTTTAACATGTCCCCTTCAGGTTGGCCTAGAGAAAACTACAAATTACTGAATGCGCATAGCTCATTGGCGTACTTTGAAATTTTCAGGCTCTAAATTTTCTGATTGTCTGCAGTTTTATAGGTGTCTGCCCCGAAGGTGACGTCGCATGTACCATCGTTTATTTTTATTCTGTTTTTAAAACCTTAAAGGTGCAATGAGAGATTGCAGGCATCCTATATTGAGTCTATGTAGTGATTTTATACAGATCAGACATTCAATATTGTATTTGCCTGCAAGATGTCTTAAAGTAAAAAAGTGATTTTGATTTACTTAGATTTCCATATAAAAACAAAGGCAAATCTTTTTTTTTATACTTTTTTTGGTACCAAAGAATATTATCAGCTTAATCCTTTTCAGATAGATTTACTTGATGGAAAAGTATCGCATCAGTGCAAAAACAGGGTCTCACTTTTATTTTTAATCTGATAATGTGAAATCTGCTCATTGCACCTGAATCATTAATTTTATCCTTCAAAGGATATCCATACCAAATAAATGTTATCTATTCCCTTGCCCTAAGATACACTGGACATATAATTTTGGTTTGGCCCAGAGAGTTTTTGAATTAATCCATGATGCATAGCAATGTTGCCAAATAACTGTACTGTACTAAACTCTGTCAATACTTTGTGATAAAAAGTTTTCCAAAAGTTTAAGAACCACAGGACCTTTCATAATCATGCTAAAATCCCTAAGTACTAACACTCTGTGGGCTAAATAGGCATTCTAAGTCAGGGTTTTTATGTGCTAAAGTATGATTTTCATGGGATTACATGAACGC
>JAMKCH010015680.1:0-60672 GCA_023653785.1 Ophioderma brevispina
ATGGCCATTACATCGTTCGAATTTTTTTAGGCGGGGATTATAGATAGTTTACTAGCCAATTACCATGTAACCTGTGCCAACATTCTCAAAATGTTTTGAAAATTGGACACTCTTTAAAACCATGGATTTTAATCCAAACCACTTGCAGGTTATGTTAGCACATCCATGGCCATGCCACTAATTAAAATCAAGGATTGTTACGTTGTTTTGTTTTTGTTGTTTGTTCTTTTTGAATTGTTCCGAGATTATTAAATTGCTGCTTAATCCCTTTAACCTCCTTGTCTGTGGGGCCATATTAAGACACACTGCATAATTCTTGTTAAACCTGCTGGTAAACCTACACGTCATAGCTTGTCAGACTCACAAAACCCCGAAAATTTCGAGGGATGATGTTACATTGTGTGTGTGTATTTGTATTGGTGTTTGACTGAAACTTTAAAATAAAAATTCCTTTAAAAAGGAAGGGCGAGTCAAGGGAAATATCCATGTAAGGGTATGGGAAGGGAGTGGTTTGACTTATGTGACTTTGTTTGGCACATCCTTAGCCGGCATACATGAACGTAACTTATTAACACAGAGTTACTAGGGGCTTTCATAATCCTACTTACTTTGAACGATTTTAGAAGGGAAAAAATGTGACCAATCACATACTATAGAACATAATACCCTATTCGGAAAACAATCAACGCTATGCTTACCCACCACAAGATTGAACACTGCAGACTCACCAGCAGAACTTGAGAAGCAATTACAGATATTTTGTATGCCGACGGACGTAAAGTATTTTACCGGATTCGGCACAAGGTACCTAAACGTGATCAATAACAGTTTGTTTAAATATTATAAGCCCTTCCAAGTGTAAAGCGCCCACGTTCAGCAACATTGTGACCACCCAATACTTCATTTTTAATTTTTCTTAAATTTTTACTTCTGTCACCCAAAGACTTAAATTTTTCAAAATGTTTTAAAAATTTTCATCCCGCCATGGCACACGCTTTCAATTCATATACAACTTAGAAATTCGTTACTTCGTACATCTTACCTTCTTCCACCGTATTGAATGTAAATTCACATATTTTATCAGAAGTGTGCAATTGCAATCTACTATACTACTACTACAAAAATTAGATCAAAGGTCATACGCACTAGGTTAAAGGTCACTTACAAAATCCCGTTTTGAGTCTCTCACAGCCAAATTGGATGAAATATTGGGTGCGAAACTTACATATTGAGGTTTGGGATGAAGGCCGATCTATCAAGATGAAAACTTTATATCCTTATATCGGGCCATCCCCCTTTAAAGCATCACTGTTAATATCAATGGCACTCATAACGATTTACAGACGCTGTTACCACCAACACTGTAAAAAATTTCAAAAAAAATATTCCGTGACAACATAGACGAATTTCCAAATTTTTCTTCATATTTTCGTTTTTACATGTTAAGCCATGGCGATGTCTAAATTATGGGAATTGTTCTTGGCCAGACTCCCCTGTTCCTGTTACGGCCCCTCCTATAATTCAGTTTTTATTTTAGTGTTCCACCGCCCTCTTGTTTTTATTCCAACACCGCTCACGACCGGTAATGGCGGTGTGGAAGTGTGATCGCTTTGTATTTCTCTCTTTTGACACTTAATGATCTTTTTGTAAATGTCCGTTCAGGTTTTCGCTGGGCGTATCGTTATGATCGACATATCCATATGACTAAATTGCACAACATTTCAATGTAAACTATCATGCATGTAGAATTTTAGAGGATATAAACACACGAATATTCTCAAACACGCTATTTGAATGTGTGTGTGGGGGGTGGTCAAAACCCAAGCGAATAGAGCGGCTACCCTCGCCCAAAAGTTACAGAAGGTTGGACAATGTGTGTTTTTGTGTTGGGTGTGATTAAAATGTTTGCATTGAAACCAATGCAGCATATTCACTCCTTTAGACCAGTACTTTTTGTGTGTGGATTCTCCATACAAATGACAATGTATATTTTCATTGATTTCACCACTTTTCTTTCATCTTTATAATTTTTTTTTATTTTGCGTGTGTTTTTGTTTTCTTTTAACTTTTAACAACTCGGTGATCTTGTGTGGTAGGAGGAGTCCTCACCATGTATTGAGTTTTATGGATATTTATGTGTAAACAAAAACTCTTTAGTGGCTTTTCCAGCGCAGGCTTGCGCTACCACCAACAATGTCAACATTCATTATTACATGTGAATGCAAGCCCTCTTGCCTTGGTCACATCAGTTGTATGCCTCCCAGGGTCTTCCCCTTCCTCAGTGAAGCTGTAGATACCACCTGACATACATTATTTCCAGCAGCTGATATAGATGGACTCCTCATCCCCTGAAGCAACACCCCATTGGCCTCCAAGATTTGACATCTTTGGTGCTGATAGGGTCGTAAATGGTTACCAGTGTTATCTAAAATTTGCACGTCGAGTTTGTTGCATAGGAAGATACACAGATCACGTGCCTGCGATGGTCACTTCTATGAAACAAGGTATACATTAACCTTATCATTGTGGAAGATTTGTGTTCCATCTTTTCCCATTGTGTGCTTATGTATTATGCGTGTAGTGTTCCAACCAAAAAAATTGGTTTGTCGCCTTCATTGTCCTATGGCTAGAACTATATAACTTCGGAGTTATTAGCTCAAGGATTTTGCCATCAGGTGACTTATGAATGAAATCGTTTTCACAATATTTACCTCTGACTGTACACCTTGACATATGCAGTCAGATCTGTCACATAATACTGCCCATTAGAGTTGATAACTACATCCCATGGGTATGATGTCCTTACCCCTTGCTGCAGTCCCTTTTTTAGTGTCCAGACTGAGTTTATAATCCCCATCACAGTTGTACACCTTGACTTGTGCTGCACTGTAATCTGCTACTGCAATATCCCCATTCAGAGCAACACAACACCCAACGGGGAAAAAGGGGGAGAAAAAAACCGACCAAAGACAGAAAAGGGGGGAGGAAAAGGGAAGCCAGAAAAATACAAGGGAAAAGGCAAAGAAGGAGGGGGGGGGGAAACAGTGGGGGGGGAGAAGGGAAAGGGGGCAACCCAAAAAAACCCACCAGAATAACAACAGTTAGCCTTTATCACATAATAGTTTACCTTGTCAATGCTATCATAAACGCGAGGTATTATGCACACATGTTGTCGGTCATATATATAAGATAACGCGGTCGCGTACTCCTTACCTAACAGGGAAATGTTACGCGACTCGCGACATAAAGGCGTACCTTTTCGGTTAATTGATCTCCTTTCTAATTTGACCAGTGGCTTTTGTCATTTGTACAGACATTTCTCACAACTCTATGCACTGAAACAATCATTATGTGTACACCTGAGCCTCTTCGCAAATGATATTACAGACTCTTTAGTGTAGTAGTCATTGCAGCGTAGTTTAAAGCCACATCATTTGGTGGAACCGATGTTATCACTTGGTTAGCTATCTCCATGGCATTATTCAACTTGCTTGCAAATTCCGAGACTTGTTTTGTTATTGTCAATTTTCTTGCATCTTTCTGTGTTAAATTCTTGCAATGCTACAGCACTATGATTGTAGTTCTTCAAGGGATTGCAAATTGTTCTTTTGCACACATTACTTTTTGGCTCTAGTAGATTCTTGTTTGCTCTGGCTGTTTGCGAATCCAGTCAGTTTTGACTTTCTCTGCTTGTTTAATGCTATGTCCCTTTCTAGCAACCTTTTCCAGTTGGCCATCAATCCCCTGAATTTCTGTTAGCTTTCTCAGTTAGCACTATTCCTAAGGTGACAATAAGATGCTCTGGTGCCTGTGTTTCTACCACTGTCAGACGTGGCAGATGGATATGTTACAAGTCTTGCAGAAGAATCTGAGCAGTTGATCCTTGTGCTTCTGACAGCATTCCTCTTTTGCTACTTGAACTGATGTTAACTTTTCCAGAGCTCAACTCTGCTATGGTAATATGGTATAACTTTAAGTCAATGTTCTTGGGTAGATCAACACACTTGCTGACAGCAGAAACCCATTGCCACTCCAAAACAGCGTGCAATTGCCACTCTCTCAGTCAGCTCCACAACAGATCATGGTGTCATCTTTACATTCCCTACTTTCTGAATAGCTTGTCTTTGCTTTTAGCTGTTGATGAAGAAGTTGTCTCTCAACCATCTACTCCTCCAGGTGGAAGAGTGATATTTTCTTGACAAGAGGAAAGTGAGTTTCCATCTTGAAGTTTGACTTTTCTTAGACATTTCAGGCAGAAGAGTGTAACAAGGAAGTGGCTTTGGGGTGTTCCATTCAGAAAGGCAAATGCCACATGTTGTGAGATCTGATAACAGCAGGAATTGGATTAGGCTGTGCCATTTTAACCTGTCCTGTGTTTCTGTAGACCAAGTTAGTTTATGTAATATTTATCACATGGGCCAATTTTCAGACACAAAAGTGAAGAAGTGTTTTGTTTGAACTCTACAGATGTTAGGGAGAAATTAGTTTGTAAGGGGCCCATATAGTTAAAGCAAAAACAAAAATATTAATGGTGGATGTACCTTTAAATTTTGCTTATTACAGGTATTTTAGTTTGAACTGATTTAAGCAGTTTGATTAGACACTTATGTACGGGGAGAAAATGGACTTGCTCATTTTCTCATTGTTAACCAGCTGATAATTGTTTTTCATACACTTTTTTGACGTATGAAAAATCTAAGCTTTGAATCGCCTAGGCCAATGTCAACAGCTCTAACCTCAAATAGTAGTGTTTATGTTTTTTTTGAGGGGTCCCTATATTGACAAGTTTGGCAAATTGTGTTATACTTCCATATACATGTATACTGTGTGTTTAAAGTCTATTACTGCATATATGGTTAGGTGAGTTCATGTGAATGCTTCTATCTATGATTCTATGTTGCCTGTTGTGTTGTTGTGTGCGTGGGAAGAGCTGAGTGAGTGTATGTGTCTATGGAGCAATTATGTTAACGTTGAATTTGTTTTGAATATTTTTAATTTTTTTAATTTTTTTAATTTTTTTAATTTTTTTATTTTTTTTGATTTTTTTTGCTTTAGTTGCTCCTCCTCCATCTTAATTTTTTAATATAAGTTGTTGTTATATTTGCTCTTTTTGTGTTTTTATATCGATGTACAATAAATATGAAACTATGACTATGACTAAAGGGCCATGGCCCAGAATCCCAGATTTTAAACCGGAAATGGTCAAACTTTTGGTTTCTGAAGAAAGCTACTATTGTTCTCATTTATTCTGTGAAATTTTAAGGCTAGGATGTTGGGTTTGGAAGTTATGATCGAAACATTTTGGTCCGACCAGTTTTAATCTGACAAAGCCTATGGGGCTCACAAAATACATTTTTTAGGTGTCTCACACATAACCATGATCACATTGGATTGAAATATCAGCACGAAAACTTTACAATGGGGTTTGTGGTGAAGGCTAGTCGAACCGATGAAACTTTGTCTCCTTACATACATTTGGGTCATCCCCTTTAACCATTATAAGTACTAATCACTACTAATACTGCGTGTATAAAAGAATGGATTGTTCCACTTGCGATCCTTAATACTTGTGATTGGTCCTGTGCTTGTTCCACTTGAGATCCTTGATACGTGTTGTTCTGTACTGTCCCACTTGAGATCATTGATACTTGTTGTTCCTGTTACTTGTTCCACATGAGATCCTTAATACTTGTTGTCATAAGTCTTGTTTTCCACTTGCAGATCTCCTTGAGACTTTTTGTTCTATACGTGTGCCATTGAGATCTTTGAGCTGTTGTTCCTGTATTTGTTCTACTAGTGTTGTGCTTTACAATTGCTGCCGCTTAAATGTGTACTCTTTCGTGTCTGTGATATCTATAATTGTAAAAAATAGAGAACATGATTAGTTCCGACCATTAGTTGTAAAAATAGAGCATTAACATTGGTCTTTTTTATAACAGGGGGGGAAAAATGTCACAATCTTTATTGGGGAAGAGTAGGCACCTACCACTTGCCTCATACTTGTAAATAGCATGTGTACATAATCATAACATTGTTACAAATATATTTAAAATGCAACATATAAGGGAGGGGTATGGGGTCTGAAGCAGTGAACTTTTGAAGTGAATTTTTCTTAATTTTCCTAATAGTGTATATACATGTTAACACCATCATATTGAGAGCCCACGTCACCCAGTTTTAAATTAATGTCAATTTTTGCTCTGGTTGCCATGGTAACCTCTGATTTGCTAAACACTAGAACGGCATACTAAATAGTAAACAAGCTACTGGTCAAACTTGGGTGGCATGTGGCAGTGGGTAGATACGCAGTGAACCATGAAGCTGGATTTTTGATACCGTTGCCATTGCAACCGGCAATCGACCAATCACTAATTTCAATGGCCTAATTTGAATTTGGAACACAGTTTTTGAAATCGGGCTTCATGGTTCACTAGATCCTATATGTGCTGAATATGTGCAAATTTCAATGTGCTAGCACGTAGCGTCTCTAGTTACGTTCTTTTCGTTTTGGTTGTTTGCGTATTTTTAACGAAACGAGTTTAGACTTCGAAACATTTAGTCAAAATTGAGGGCCTTTTGATGTGAAATATGGAATTCTCAGAATTATAATGAAGAATCATCGAAATCGGTTGCATCCATTTCCTGTAATATAATTTAAAATAATTTTCCTTAAAATTATCGCAGGTGAGAGAAAACCATAAATACATAAAAAATTACTTGCCCAGTACATTTAATTACTGTAAATTATGGCCACAGTTATATTGAAAAAAAAGTATTTATTTCTATCGACTTAAGCCAAAATGAATTCGTTAATGTCGTAATAAATAATATATTTTTAAAATATCTAAATATACCCCATTTTAAATTTTTCACAACAGGATAAAGTATAGGAGACGATGCGTTTTTGGGCAAATTTCGCTTACAACTGCCTTCATCACTTGTGATCATCCATATCTCTGGCACCGAATGTTCCGTTGCGATCGAATATAAAAGCATTTTGTAGATTACAATCTACAACATAAGCCATTGCATTATCTCATTTTCGTAACTGGCACATTTTTTACCACATCAGACCCTCATAAACCCCCCCCCTTAAAGTTTAGGTGTTATCAATCATTAGCCCTGCCCCTAGTTTTAACACGGATGGTAAGTTCTATTTTTGATCGTATATGAAAGCCCCCCTTTTGTCTCACCTGACCTTTGTTCTGGCAGAGACTTAATATAATCACTTTTTCTGTCTGTCTGTCTGTGTAAAATGCTTGTGTACAATTTATCTTGAGGTCGTAAGGGATATGATGATGTAACTTGGTGGAAGTAAGTCCGGTTGTGGAGTTCTCAACCTGTCAAGTTTTTGTGGCATAATTGATGAACATTTTCCTGCAAGGCTGGTGACAGCAGTGGAGTTCAGTAGGTGTATAAAGTGGAGGAAGCGGTTTGAAGTTCTCAACCTGATTATATTTTGGTGTAAAATAATGTGTAGTAAATGCTCATCTGAGATCAGTAGTAAAGTTTGAGGGTATTACATATGCAAATTGATTAGAGTAAGCAGTAGCCTATCCAAGAGAAATTGGTATCAGCAACTTGTCTCCCAATCTTGCCATTCTATATGTGATCGTAAATCATATGCAATGAGATATTTCAAATTAGCTATTATTTGGAAAATCAGCGTAATTGCTGTATTTTTTGAAACATACAGTGGAACACAAATCTTTGGCTACATGCAAGTCCATCATTGTAGGATTTTATATGCAGGTGCAGATGCATTAGATACTAATACTAACTTCCACACAAGGAGCAAGATATAGAAAGTTACAAAACCCTCATAAACCTGAAAATCTAAAGGTTGGTAATGTCTGATCAATGTGCTGGATTTATGAACTTTGCAATATGCAAATCAGCTTTATATCAACTAAAAAAGAAAATTCAAAAGCAATAAGGTGCTTGCTTTAATTCATGGTTTACTAGATATGAGAAACGCTTCAAAGTACCGTTTCACGGATCTTGCACTTTTGGTGTTATGATGCTTATATCACAAAGTGTCTCATAGGCCAGTTTCTGTAATTTCTGTTCGTATTAGGTCCAAAAATATAAAATAGGTGAATTTGTAGTGCATAAGAATTAAATTTGGCACAATGCAAATAATAATGTGGCAGTTATTGATGATATAAAATCTCAACCTTTTGTAGATAAGTCTTTAGCTGTAGATCATGAATTCATTAAAGGGGCATTTCGTTATCCACATCCTCGTCCCCCCCCGCTTACCTACAAAAGTTGAGATTTTTATACCATCTGAAGCGTACATTAGTGATCCATGTGTGCCAAATCTTTCTACAAAGCAAATTTGGTGGTATCTGTAAGAAATTCGCATTTTGTATTTTCTGTCCGTAAATTTACAGAAATTAAGCAGCATGTCTATTGGGACCGTGGGAAACGTGCATCTGCGCATAACACAAAACCGCAAAGTCGGGATCAGCTAAAAGTTGTGAATAAGCTTTTCCAAGGATATCTTAGTGAACAATGAATAAAACCGAATGTGCTGGAATCATGAATGGCACCTTTAAAGAATTTCACTTTCTTTGATGGTATATTTCAACATTGGCCAGCCAAAGCATTATAATAAATACTATAACCTGGAAGTCTAAGGCTGACAATACATTTTTACATTGCACATAATTAGTGTCTATTGTTTTTTTTCTCATGATTAATCTACCATCACCTGGTTTCTGTTTATGACATGTGATAATTTTTATTTTATCATGATTACCAGTGATTTGACCCCATTGACGATTTTCACTATGACATCACAAGCCCTGAAAAGAAAGCAGGTGATATCATGATATAATTAACAAATACTGACTGCCTATAATCTGTGTCAATAGTAAAATATATCATTCAATCACTGAAATTTGAGTGTTCCATTTTACTCTGCTTTGCCTTGTAAATGAAAAGTCAAAATTTGACCTCATGGTAACTTTTTACTATCACACACTCTAGAAAATCATAATGATACATCACATGGTCCGCAAAAATCACTAATCATGGTATAACATTTATTACAACTCTCAATAATAATAATAATGATAGATTTTTGCATCTACGAATCTTTGTGCAAACTTTTTAAGGTTTCATGTGGTTTTTAGCGAGCTGGTTTGGTTCAATTTTAGAAAATTTGATAGTTTTGTCACTTCATGTGTTTTGATTAACTTTGTGATTTTGTGAAATAAAACCTTCACCTGACTTTTAGCCCCTACCTCCATTTTCATAGCAATGCTTCATTCATCCACTTTAGATTAATGTCTTTATAGTAACAGCAGTCTTGTAAGTGCAGTCTAGGAATCTGAATATAGAATACAAGTGTACATATTTGCTAAATCAATGATATCAAATCTTTTTAAATCCCACATTGTGAAGGTGTTTATAAGCGTGCTCACACAGTGGGTACTGCAAGGTATGTTTAATCGTGCCCTACGTTAGAAGTTGATTACTGTTGCATCCAGGGAATGTTGTTTTGGGATTGTTGTCAAATTTAGTTATGATTATTTTGTTTAAAGTGTAAATGCATATCGACCTGATGTTTTTGCTAATAATTTCATGATTGAGAACAAGAACTGTTCGATCTCTGGGTGGTTATGCAGTATCAGAACAATTGTAAGCCATTCAGGGTTTATATTGCTGCTGGTGCATAGGCAATATAGCGGAACAATTGCAAGCCACCTATTCTGGAGTTAGCTATATTGGTCTTGGATCCCAACTCTTAGCCAAATTTTCACTTTGTATATGTGATAATCAGATGTATAAAAGAGTACCAACAACATTCACAGAAGTAGAATTACTTACGTCAATCAGGGGGTAAACAACTGTATCATATTTAGCATATCTAGTGGAAACCATTGCCAGATCTGTTCCGTTATAGATTGAGCTCGGTGAACTTTCTGACCTACATGTACAGACAGCATTCTTCCGGGTTCCTATTCAGAGTTCAGTGACACAGTTCAATGCACAGCAGTCTTGTGTACATGTGCTGTCTATGCTCCAGTGTACTAACTTTTACTGATTTTTTTTATGTTGTAGCTGTATACAACCATTATGTGCTAAATAAGAAGGCAATTTTAAGTACTAAAGCAACAAAGGTTATAGTTTTGCATAGGTTTGCATAATTTAATGACCTATCTTAATATGAAAGTAATTATAATTCAAATCAGTAAGTGCATGGATGTTTTCACTATCACGAGTAAGAAAATAGTGTCATAAGTAGGATTAATCCTGTACATGCTGGGCCATATATTTATCTCTATTTTTTTTTTTTTTTTTTTTTAAGGCTGGCATTTCCAAACCAGTGGTATTTCAAAATTAAAGGTTGATATCTGAAATACATACTGTTATATCATCTCTCTAATATACGAGAGGGTTTCCTATGATCGCTGAGTATTTACACTAACACATTAAGTACTAACATCCTCGCTAAGCGATGGTTGTCTTTTTAAGACTATTCTTGTTTTATGTTGTAGCTGTATACAACCATTATGTGCTAAATAAGAAGGCAATTTTAAGTACTAAAGCAACAAAGGTTATAGTTTTGCATAGGTTTGCATAATTTAATGACCTATCTTAATATGAAAGTAATTATAATTCAAATCAGTAAGTGCATGGATGTTTTCACTATCACGAGTAAGAAAATAGTGTCATAAGTAGGATTAATCCTGTACATGCTGGGCCATATATTTATCTCTAGATCTAGTGTTAGTATCAAAATGTTTAAAAAAGTAATATCATCAAATCTGGGAAAGAAGACCATGCAATGCAACTAACTAAAAACATGACCAGTGAGACTCAAACTAAACCTAATGAGTATTTAATACATATGAGTAGTCCATATAGTCAGGTTCCTTATGTAATTTTGTTGGCTTTTTATGGAGATTAGGAAAACAATACATTTTCTGAAAGCTTATGGTTCACCAAATAAGAAAATCAATGTTGGCATTTTTTTAAAATTCCCCTATGGCGGCCATTTTGGATTTCAAAATGGCTGCCAATTTTTTGCTCATATCTCGGATTCTGAGACTCGTAGAAGCATGGTTCTGGTGTCTATACCCATGTTTTAAGGGTCAAGGAATCCAATAAGATCATTGATAACAACACCATATCATTTGGTTTTGGCGGCCATATTAATTTTCAAAATGGCCGCCAAATAAAGTCGCTTTTGTCCATATCCCGGTTTCTGAGACTGGTAGAGACATGATTCCAGTGTTTATATCCATGTTTCCATGGTATAGAAATTCAATAAATATTTTGATAGAAACAGTGGATCACTTGATTATGGCAGCCATCTTAAATTTCCCCGGGGGGGCCACTTGTATTCAAAGGTGGATATGATGCGTGAACATGGACTTTCAAAATGCGCCCTAAACACGTATTTTCACTGACTAAAAAACAAGCTAAAACACACCCTAAACAAGTATTTTTATCTGTTTATGATACCCTCAACAAGTACGCAGTAAATTGAATCGTAAATATACCCTTTATTTTCTTGCTTTGCTTTACTTCCCAAGTTCCGATTACAATATTTTGAATGATATTGAGCCCTGCTTAATGAGATATAACATGACAATTTCAGGTTTAAGAAAAAAAACATACCCTTTTTTCCATATTTTGCTGTTTTTGACACCCTAAACGATGTACGCGCGTACATCGCCTTGTTGGAAAAAAGACACCCTTTTTACGCGTTTTCTTGTTCACGCATCATATCCACCTTTGAATACAAGTGGCCCCCCGGGTAAATTTCAAAATGGCCGCTATAGCAGTGTAGTATTTACAGACAGTTTGCCTGCAAAAATTGCGATAAATGTGCAAATTGAAGTCTTAATATGTCTGTTACTTGCCTGTAGGAACTATTACCTGGTAATTTTGTTTTTCCAACAAGCTCAAAATTTAAGATGGTGGCCAATATGGCCACCTTAACAAATCTTTTAAACTTGTAAATTAGCATATATCTTTAATAATACATAATCCAGAAAGTATAATAAAATTATAATCTGAGCTATAGGTCTTTGACAATTAGAAAGTCCAATCTGATTGATATGCTTTGGTTAGCATTGATCCAATTTCAAGATATGGTCATAATCAGGGTGCAAATCATGTTTTTCCTCAGGAGCAAGATTTTGGCTAACGATTTCCTCAATGTGACCCGATCACCCGGGGTGGGGAGTGCACTCCCCATCTTGGAAAAGCGATATCGTTTTTAAATGCCAAGGGCTGTTTTAAGAACCCCTTTTTCAACATCGTTGTCACCAAAGACCCAATATTGTTTTGAAAATTTCACCCCCAAACCCAATATATTAAAAAGGTTAACATTTCACTCAAAAGATTCTAATTTTGGGGGAAAATTTTGAAAATTCAAACCCAAAGACCTCTATTTTTAGAAAATTTTGCAAAAATCTCACCCAAAGACCCAGTTTTGGAAAAAAATTGCAAAATTTGGTCACTTGGAAACCCATATTTTGGGGCAATTTGGCTATCTCTTACTCAAGACCTATTTTTCAGTCCCCTGTCACCGAAAGCCCATGGTTGGAGTGGCGAGCCTTACACCCATATCCATTCCTATGTGAGTTCCCCCCCCCCCCCCCCGGACCGATCCCCTTCTTGCTCCTTCCTCCCCCTTACTTAAAATGAATATAAACCACATGTTGAAATGTGAAAAATAACAAAATGAGTATGGTATTGTGTTGGTTTTAATGACATAGTCTGTGGCAGAGTTTCTGAGTGGAGGGCCACAAAGGGTCATTTCCCATTAAAGACCTCAACATTAAGCAGGTGGAGCGTGCAGGTGACCAAAATTAGCATTGGGCCTCTGAAAGGGATTGCAAGAGAAGAGCCGAAGGGAACAGACCGGATTTCCCCCATAATTTTTTGGATTTTAAGCTATTCAGAAACCTCTCAAGATGACCTTTTTGAGAATAAGTAGTAAAACTTTTCTTGTCTGATTTGTCACTTCTACCACTTCACCTCGCTTTATTCTTCAAAATGATGGACCATTCACGGACTGGTTGACGTCATCCTTAATGTCCTGACCCCTGTATTGTGAAGCTTGTTGACTTGATCACTGATGGTCAACTCAGTTAATCATATCATAGTTAGCAGGCCTACTTATATTTCCTCAAAAACTATTTCCTGAGTCCTCTTTTTCTTTCTTCTGCAAAATACTTTTGTTGATTCTTGAAGTGCCTACTGCCTTGGCTAAGTGTTTAGCTTCAAAGTTAATGTTGAGATTTTGGTTCCGTTTTCTTCTGTATTTAGCTTTGTATTTCTTCTCCTCAGATTTGTGTGTTTCTAACTTTGGCTTCCACAATTCATTGTTCACAATCCACGTTCATTTCCTCACATATTTTGCTAGGTTTCTAAATCTTGATTCCTCTATTCCTCTCTATTTTCCGCATTTAATTTTTTAAACCATCAGCACTAGTTCCTCAGCCTGGACTGACTTATCTGAGCAAGGTTATAAGCCTTCAAAATTTTGCACCCATATCATGCACTAATTTTCTGTCTTTGATATTCACAATCCCCATGTTTACAAACAACTTTAATTTCTCTTTTCCTCATATTTTTCTTAGGTTTCTTTTCTTAACATTTTTCCTCAGTTTCTTTTCCTCACATTTTTCCTAGGTTTCTTTTCCTCACATTTATTATCCTAGGTTTCTTTTTACATTTCCATGGATTTATTTTCCTCACATTTCCCCGAGATTTCCTTTCCTAACATTTCCCCTTAGGATCTTTTCCTCACATTTCTCCTAGGTTTTTCCCCCTCACATTTCATCCAGGTTTCATGATTTCCTCATTCTTCTAAACTTTTTCCCACATTTCTCCTAGGTTTGTTTCCCAAACATTTCCTCTAGGCTTCTTATGTTTCTCCTAAATTCCTTTTTCCTCACATTTCCCCAATATTTCTTTTCATCACATTTCTCCTAGGTTTCTTTTCTTCACACTTCCCCTGGGTTTCTCATGTTTCTCTAGGTTTCTCAGTCTTTTCCATTTTTTTTCATTTCCCTTATCTTCCTATTTGTTCATTTTCTTCCAGTTTTCCTCTTTCTTTTTTCTTTATTTTTCCCTCAAGATTTTTTTCTGCTTTCATTGTTGTACCCTTTTGTCTCATTTCCTCAATTTGAGCTCTCATTTCCTGTGAGCGGCGCTCCCAGCTCCCGCACTTTTTGCACCCCTGTCATATTGCCATCTGAAAGGTTTTTTTTAATTCTCAATTGACATACCTGTTGTATGTATTTGGTTATATTATCGATAAATGTGTTATACAATACAATACAAACATCATTTGATATAATGCCTCCTGCTCAATCGTATCACACCTGTGAAAGACGAAAAATCTCATACAGAACAAGCAGGTTTACGGCCAGGAAATAAACAACAAGCCAAGTACTCACCTAACTCAACATTGAGGATGGTCAAGAAGGGTTATGGTAACGGAGAGCTTGTTCGTCGACCTCATCAGCAGCCTACGACACAGTTAATCACAGATGCCTTACTCATAAGATTCTGGAAATTACAACGGGACATTCTTATGACTGAGCGTATCTGAGAATTGGATGGCAAACAGGATGCTTTGTTCAGCTTAGGAGCGAATTGGAAGAGCCGATGGCGTAGGACTCAAGAATGGTCTACACAGGGAGTGTGCTTGCACCTTCTCCTGTCTCAACATCTATACCACAGACCAACCTAGGAGTGCATGTACCTGTCGTTTTATCTATGATGACTATCTTGAAATTGCGCACAAGATGCCGACTTTACAGTTGTTGAAGAGACTCTCCAAAGCTTTGGATGTACTCATTCCTTATTATGAGGAAGGAAAACAACTACGTGCAAATCCATCGAATACACAGGTGTGTGCTTCCATCTTCGAAGCCGGTGACAGCCAAATGTCAGCTTAAAGTTAACTGGTCTGGGGAACACCCATTGAGCACTGTGATAACCCTTTGTCTTACCTAGGAGTTACCTTGGACCGCACTCTCTCTCTCAATAATATATGACCCCATCGAGAGAAGACGAAGAGAGGGTAAGTAGGTTCACATCAAAAACATCTTGAACACAAAATCAATGGCACAAGATGGGGTGCTCCCCAATACCCTAAGATCGACGGCACTGTGCTCCTCATGTGCAGAGTATACTTGACTTGTATGGGAAAGATCAACCCCAGCCAAGAAGCTTGATTCAGCGTTAAATGCTTTCTGCTGGCTTATCACAGGATGCCTCGTCCACACCAACGGAAAACTATCATCCTGCAGGACTTGTGCTCCACCAGATATCCGTCGTAGTGAAGTAGCGGAGAATTCAAGAGCGTAGATGCCAAGTATCTAATGTTGAAGCACCCTATGTCTGGGACAGATACCGCTGCCAACCGCCTAACTCCAGAGAGAGTTTCTAAGCAAAGTCACAACCTTTGAAAGATGAAAGAGTCTCTAAGGAGCTCAGAGAGGTGCCTGGTGGAAAGAAAGACTTGCATCAACCAATTAATTATGTATTGAACCTGGTGAAGCCTTCTCCCACCTGGAGCTGACTCCTTTCATGGGCTGAATGGCCGATGCCTAAATGGATTGAGAAACGGAATGGACCGATCTAAGGTTCCTTGCCTAAGTGGGGGCTACTGGAAGTAGATCAGGACAATGCCTTGGTTGTGGAACAAGCACCACAGACAATGTAACACCTCTTTGTCTGCCCACTGTGGCAGCAACAATGAACCATCAAGGAACTTGCGGAAGTCATGCGAAGTAGCCAGACGTGGCTGGATTATATTTGAAGAACACAGTGTTGGACACGATAAGAAGTAATTAAGCGGTAAAAGCGTTTTTACAAAAAAAGGAATTTCTGTTTGGCCTAAACACGATTATGACAGATTTAAGGTAATAAACCACATGTAAAAACAGGGTTAAAAGAGGTTTTAAAACACCTATCATCTAAAATCTATAGTAGCACCAATACCAAAAAAAAATACACGAGGGACAATATATGCCAATTTAAGGACATGCCCAACTCTTTGGAAATGGGTGAAATTTCCACGCTTTCTTAAAAGTAACGATGGACCCGGAGTTGGAGACCAGAGCGGGCAAGAGTTCATATGGGGCTGCGTTTGAGAAAAGCCCTGTCCACCCACTGGAGGATCAGGGAGGGAGCTGTTGTTCATCTCACATCGCAAATTGACTCCAGGAATATCCAACAGAGAGGTATTCGGAAAAGTATGACTATGAAAAATTGTCGCAAAAAATACCCTTGAAGAGCATAAGATCAGAGACAACCGCTCATAGGAGCTCTTTGAGGAGTCGGTAGTGGGTGTTTTTCTGTCCTTCTTTGTTAGAGTTTGGGATTGGCCTATATGTCTTTGACCATTTTAAAATCCACTATATAGTATTTTTGTTTTTTTTAGCAGGCTCCAATTCAACGGTTAGTAAACCCCTTCTGAGACCTTTAAACTTACATTGTCATATATCTGAATTAAAATAATTAATTTGGTTATAGCATCCAAAATCATTTAAGAAAAGAATATGAGACAATACGGCTTGGCTATTAGAAAGCCACAGATTATGGCCAGCGTTGATTTTATAACATACAATTCATGATATGGCTACCTGCAAACAACGAAAAAACTTATGAATTGTCAGGTACATATTAGTTTTATCATCAAAAGTTACAGAAAAAGTGTAAACTAAAGTACAAAAAATATGTCTTCCCCTTAAATGAAAATCAATCTGTCATTTTGTTTCAACATGCTCACATCTCAAAATGGCCACTTTCCAAAACCTGTAAAATGATATTTGCTATCTACCTAGGCTATAATCCAAGAACTGCTAAACTAGTGTAAATTAAAGTATGGTGAGAGTCTTTGGCCATCAGAAACTCATACTTTTTTATTTAGTTAACTTACGTAAAATCAAAGACGGCATCCAAAATGGAAACATCATTACAGAGATCTTTGAACTTAAAAAATTGTGATGAAATTAATACAAAAGAATGACATACGATATTTGTCTTTCACTACTATTGACTAAAACTGGTTTAGAAGCCTGATCTGATTTCTCTTTTGTTAAAACTTGCATAAAATTCAATATGTGGCAAATAGGGCATCCTTCAGCTCTTTAAACCTCTAAAACTGCCATATATTGTAAGTATTGACACCATCTTAAACATATTTAACCAAATAAAATGCCAAATATGGGACTTCTAAGTGTTAAGATATATGTTCATGTTTTGTTACACATTTATCGTCAATTTCGGAAAAATATGCTAATATTAACATATTACAGCTGTTTGTGAGATTTTTAAAGGTATTTATTGTAGCTGCCATCTTGAATTTTAAGCATGTTTATGAAGCAAAGGACATAGATATGACCGTCTAAGAGGCAACTTGAAGGACATAATAGTACATACTTAAATTTGTCCTTTTATAAAAACTTATGGTTGTTAACTAAAATAGAGAGATTTGTGGTAATATCTAGCGTTTTAAGATACGTTGAGCAGATATATCAGCCGCATCTTGAATGCGAGACCTGTTTGTCTTGTCAGAAAAGGTAATGAATACCAAGTGTGTTATTGCACTGGTTAAAGACATTTTTTTAATTTCAACTCAAACTTGAAACATTACAATTTTGCAGGGGCACACTCTGTACACTATACACTACTATTGTTTCGAAAACCTGTTGTAAGAAAAAAATTTTACTGACAGCCATTTTAAATTTCAAGATGGCTACCTTGTCGAAATGAATCCGGTGTTGTAACAATGTTATATTTGGATTCTTCGACCCTGAAACATGGGTATAGCCTGGGGCTATAGACACCAGAAATATGAGTTTACTGAGTATTAGAGACCGGGTGTGGCAAAAAACGTCCTCACCTTGGCGGCCATTTGAAATTCAAAGCTGGCTTCACAACCACATGGTCTCATGTTGTATAATGTTCTTATTGGATTTATGGACCCTGAAAACATGCGCATAGAGTGACATAATCTTGCTCTACTGTTTCAGAGGGGACTGTATCTCAAAAAGCAACTTCACCTTGGCGGCCATTTTTAATTTACAAGATGGCCGTCACAGCAACAGTGAATTCAAGGTTGTTGCATTGAGATTGACACCCGCCAACAATGCTGCTTAGATGGGGAAATTACATTTCTAGGTGCTTTAGAAACCAAGATATATGGCACATTGTAGGTTCAAAATGGCGGCCATTTGAATTCCAAGATGGTGGCTTTAAGCTTTTTTTAAAAAATAAAATAACCAAAATTGATTTTCTGTTCCTGTGAAAGCTGGAACTTTTAGAAAATGAAAAAAAAAATAGCAAAATCTCCATAAAAAGCCAACAAAAAAAATAATATTTGAACCCTAGTGAACTGACTAATATTTGCTGATCCGTTCAAAAACATAAGATAAAATTATTAAAACCATTCCCAATTCCATGATCAGATAAAATAAGTGTGATACATATTCATAACCTTTAAAAAAATCACAACCAAATGAATTGGTCAAGTTGTGTAACTCATCTCAGAATATTTCTCAGAAGAAATACATCTGTGTGAAAAAAAAATCCATCACCCCCCCTGATCAGCTTATGCACAAGTGAGTAAATAACCACAGGCTATGACATATCCTCTACTATTCTTGTGCAAATTCACAATATAATTATTAATTCATTTTATGGGCGATGTTTTGTTTTGAAATTTTGTTGTGATAAGCTCAAAACTGCCAAAAAAAGGTGCATAAAACTGTGAAAGATGCTGGAAGTTGCAGAAAAATGAAAAGAAGTTGTGCAAAGTTGCAGAAAATTGGCAATGCCAATTAAAAGTTACAAAAAGTTGCTCAAAAATGTATAAAATTGCCGTTAATTTAGGCCACGTGTGTGCAATTTGTGCAACATTGCCCAACTTTCACCAAACTTTGACATTTTCTCCTGTGACATGGGGCCTAAAAGCAAAAGTATAAGAATATTTGTACCCTTTTTATCTAGCTGGCTTAAAAAGCCATGGGGGATTTTGCAGTGTTGAAAATACCATGTGCATACATGCACAAATGCATGTAACTTTGAGGATGTGCAGGTAAATAGAGCAGGAGCATTGACCTAGGTCAAACGTTATTGTTCACTTCTCACTACAGAAAAGGTTTGATACCTTTGGTAGTTAATATGGACCCTCTATATCAATGCTAGGTAGTTAGTACTCTCAAATTTAAGAGTACTAACTACCTAGCATTGATATAGAGAGTCCATATTAACTACAACAAGTGTTAACACTTTTCTGTAGTGGGTGGGGGGGGTAAATGAACTCCTTAAATAAGGCCCCTATGGTATTCTGCACCTGCTCTAAAACTTAAATATTTCTGGACACGTGCATGTTAATTTTTAACTTCAGATTATGGATTAATGCATCAATAGCATATTCCTAAGAATGCAATTTTTAAAAACAAAATCCTGTGTTTACAAATATTTTGTTACCAACAATCAGAGAATCCCTTTTCCTGAACTTGAAGCAATTGGTGATCTTGACGCAGAAACTAATGCACAACACGTTAGAATTGGCCTTCCAGAACTATTGGGAAATCCCTGTTGTCTGTGCAATTAGCTCAGTCTTGCTCAATTTACTCCATTGATGCTAGTAAATTTTGGTAACACATTGATTCATCTTCCTCCATCTCCGTTGTTTGGAGGGTTCCACGATTGATCATTACCCACCCCCATTACGTCATCCGATGGTTCATGATCTTGCTCATGCTCCAGTATCCTGTAGTCACAATATACCAAAAGTGTAATCATAAATTTTTCAACTACTACATGTGGATATACAATTGCAAAGTTGAAACTTCCATCCCGACTTCCATTCATATGAAATTGAGATATGCATACGAATGGACCTTGTGGCAAGAGATGACAGAAGACTAGGATCATGTAACATTAATGATTATGTTTTATTTTTTAGATTGGTTTGTTGACCTGTTTCTTGATTTTTATTGCATTTTTTATTGATTGTGGCCTGCAGTTGATGAATAATTTGTGGTTACATGTAAAAGTGAAATATGCAGTTCGCGTTTTAATAAAAAATCAAACACTTGATTTTTACGACAGCATAAATTTCCTTTGTGTGTGTGTGTGTGTGTGTGAACTTTCCAGAGCTACATTCGGGTGACTGAGGGGGGGGGGGGGGTATTTGCAAGTCTAACACGTTACATTCTGCGTAGTGGGCGTATTTTAAAAAGCATATAGTGGGGTCCCCACAATATGAAGTGTTTTAAAACGTCTAAAATGATATTGTTCTTGCCGTAAAAAAATAGAAAACAAAATACTCCCTCCATGATTGTGTTGTTTCTGTGTGTTAAGTGCAACGACTTCGGTTCCTCAGAGACAATCCACATTGCAATAGGACTCCATCCTCACACACACGCTGCATGACTATAAGCACTAATATTCACAACTCCCACAATGCATCGTTACCATTTTTTTCTACCCCACAATGCACAACCCGAATTACCGCCCCACATGTAGCTGTTGGGCTCGTTAATGTGTGTATGTGATTGTGTGTGTGGCAATTTTTGCACTGAAAAAATTGTTTACGATGTGTTTGTTTGTCGTGTGTGTGTTGTCTTTTTTCTGGATCATTTTGGTTCTTCTTTGTGGAATGCTGGAGTCTGTTCCATTTTTAATGTTAGGTTGGCTGGTTTTGTGTGGTATTGAAAAAACCGGATACCGGAATCGGAAGTAAATACAAAATTCGGACCTTTTTACCTTGAAAGACCCATGAAGGTATCTTTTTTGTGAAGTAAAAAAGTTGCAACGATATGTGTGGGTTGGTATTTTTGAAATTTTTCATCACCAACATGCAACTGGAAAATATCTGGAGTTCCATAATGCATATATATAATGTTGTAACTTTATACAACATGGTGGTGCAGGGAGCGGGTTGAGATTTCTCTGAAAGTGTTTAGAGTTTTGCATAAACAATAGTCACTTAGGTTCTTTAATGAGCTTATTATTATGCTGTGGGCAGCCGCATGATATACTGACTGTCTTCCTCGATTGCTTTCTTTCTTTCTTAAATTCTTCTTTCTTTCTTTCTTCTTTGTACCTTGCTTAAAAATTCTACTAGTGCCAACGGCTGGGCGATATTTACTCTTCATCGATTTCGTCCGAAGAACCCTGACACCAAGTTACAACAACGCAGGGGTGTAAATATTTTGAACCTTCTGACCCTTCGTTAGGGGTCAATAGAAGGTAAAAAACTAAACCTCATTTTGAAGGCCTACTTCTTCTATTCTAAACGATTAGGTGCGCTAAAACGTACGAAAATTCCACATGAGCAGTCGTCTTAAATTGTCAGTGTATACAGCTAAAATGTTCGCGCGCAAATAATATCGGTACTCATTAACATTCAAAATGGCGGCATTATCTAAGTTCTATTCACAATTGCTATAAATCTCAAATATATACCACCTGGATAGGGTGATGTCTCGCAAAGTTGCAGGATAAATGTCGGACGAATCACGTGACAAGAATATTGCCATAGGAATCACGTGCAAGATATGCAATGAGCTAATTAATACAATGCAAAAACGCTGTAACTCATTAACCAAAGAGATATTTATGTCAAAAGTGTTCACAAGAACACTGGAAAAGGCTCTAATACTTATGTGCAACATTTTGGGATAAACAGGTCAAATGGGGGTCATTCGTCTAGGGAGTCAAAATATAAAAGAGCTTAATTGACCTAAATAGCTAATGGTCAAGTCTATTGTAGGCAATCAATGAAAGTGAAAAAGAGTCCTCAGTGACCCTTCAGCTCTGTGAGCCAATCGTTAAGCGGGTCAAAGGCAAATAACACAAAATATCAAGTGCTTATATTGCTAAGATACCTCTTTCATCTTGTAGGGCTTCAGTTCCCACTCAACGGAAAACAGATGAAATAAATAGTCGACATGGTAATGTGTTACCCAATTGCCCTCATATGAAAACTTGATGTATGTGATGGCTACCAACTGTCATAGACAATTCTTTGTCTACTCTTACACATCAACCTGACGGGCAATAAGTATCCTGGAGGAATTCGGATCAGTCTAGTTTTTATATTATGTTTACTCTTAGATTAATTTCAAATATTTTATAATGCTATTTTACATATTTTACCTTCATGCAAAGTGAAATGATCATAAATCCTTGGCTAAGGGTATTTTGACCTGGACAAAAATAGATATTTTGTGGTCAGATCTCGGTCACATGGACATGCAAGTAGTAACCGCGATGATATACTCCTGGCGGAGCTTTCCCTAAGCACATCGATGCCTAGTGTATAAGTGCTGTAAATCTCTGAAGCAAGGTACTTCGGATACACAAAATTCCTCAGTCATTCTTGCCGTGACTAATCCAGTATTGATGTTCCGCTTTGCATAAAACAAGACGTATCTCAAGTAGGTTGTGGCTGGATCAGAAGTGGGTCCATGTTTGGGTCAAAGGTCAAAATGCATCGAAATAGGTTTAATTGCTATAAACCTTGGTTTAGTGATTCACTCATAATGGTCACCTTTCTGCGATGTGTCATGTTGGAAGGTATGGGGCATCGGAGAGGGGGAATGCCAGTGGTGAAAAATTAAAAGTCCATGCAAAATCTATATGAAAATAGTAGTACCTGATAGCAATTAACAAAAATCAATTTTAATCAATTCTTGATTAAACATATCTTTGTCAACATAAAACAAGAAGCATTTATAGCTACAATAACCCTCGACTCAATTCTACTACGGATTTGCTAATCAATGGTATTCAAGTACAGGCTAGTGAAATTAAACTGACTTTGAGATAATGTAACTGAATGGTCAGATTATCATAGTTAGTTATGAATGGGTGAATCAGGCCACATAGTTGAAAAGAGGGACCATCCAGGATCTCTCATACCCAAAAAACCTCAGTAAGGATCAACTTACTGTTCCTTATCTCAATAAAATGATACTTTTATTATGGGAAACCTTGCTTGAAAAAATCCTAAACACTTGTTTACAACACACATATTTAATAAAAATATCCTAATAAATCTTAAACATGTTGAATGACATAAAATAAGAGCAGTAATACTTCGTGAGGCCTTAGTCCACTAAACCATATTAACTCTTATTTAATTTGGCTGCATTGCTGCAGGAAGGTATATAATAATGTTGAAGGAGCAGATTACTAGCCTCACTCTCCTCCTCCCAACAAATCAACAGGCTGTCCCAAGTTTTTCATCATAATGTGACACGTATTGGAGGGGGGTGACTGTCTTAATACTTGGTTTACGGTGATAAAAACTGTATGGGTGTGGTTCAAAAACATATTAGTGCCAAAAATATGGAGGTCAATCAATCAAGGTCTATGGTCATGAAATCAAGTGGTCCAATCGGCAGTACTAAACATGTGGTCGGATGTAACCTTGGTTGGTTGTTGCAAGGTTGAATACATCAAGAGCCTAAATACAATGTGGTGTCAGTTGAGATGACTTGGTCTGAAATGAGGCTGAGACCTTAAGTTGCAATTCAGTGAATCAGTCTGGTTACCACAAAAGATCTGTGTTCCATTCAAAATCATATCACAATTCGTAAAGCTATCCCCCTGGGCCCATCCCCAAACAATGAATCAATTGCGTGCCAACCTTATCTTCCATCAAAGACCTCACCCTATAAGATAAAATTGCTGCGAATACCTTGAATATCTGGCTTGGGTAGTTTGATTGTTCTTACAATTCGTGTTCCATTTTCACATGCCCCTGCAGACCTCTCTCTCCTTTACCACCAGGTTATAGGTTTGATTCATTGACTGGGAAGGGGATGCAATTAGCTTTGTATAAACTTTATTACTAATACGTGAGTTTACGAGATATATTCATGGTTCAAGGTCTATTTCATCAGCTCTCTTAACACAACAGATCACAGACCTCAGATACTTTACACACATAGTAGTGTCCAAATACTGGGACTTATATGGTTACCTGCTGGTAACAAGGTTAAAAAAAAACGATCACCAATCACAGAATGTTATCTGGATTTTGGTTTTAATTATCGGGTGACCAGATCATGGTCGCCGGGTTATGATATTTTCATTTCTCCCTCATTTAGAAGCATATCACCAAAAAAACATCTGGTTACAAATTTTAGACTTAAATCAAGTCCAGCTGCTGGATAGTAGAAGCAAAAAGGTGCATGGTTGACCACATCCTGAGAATAATTTTGCTTTACATGGGTAAAACTTAAATGGGTTCCAGCTACTGTTCAGTTATACGGTTCGAGTGAAAGCTAAAAAATGGGTGTTGCCCACAATTTGAAGATGTTTATTGTTTCGCTTTCCTTAAGGCAGAAGCCACATGGGATCACGTAATTTTCCACTGTTGTGTGTGCATACATGCTGGTGAAATGTTTATTGTTTGATGTCTGTTGTTGTGCAAAAGGGTTAACATTTGCCTCTGAATATCTGCAATACTCGATGGATTAACCCAACTTGAAACCAATATATGCAACATGTCGTGAGTGACCCCCTCATTGTTTGATGAAGGTCAAAATGTCACATACCAAGGTTAAGGTCATGTAAGAAGGTCAAGTTGTAAAGATAGGACCCTAACAATTTAAATTGACGTAAATTGTAAAAGTTTCAAGTTCAATGTGAACCAAACTTGACGTCATAGTTTCAGCATTTGATCCCGAAAATCATTTCGCGTTGATGGAGCGGTCAAAGGTCACATGCCAAGTCAAACAAACGGTCATATGACCTATCATTACCAACCACGGATGATGGCAACGCGACACATGCTGGTCAAAACGAACTAGACCGATTTATTTTTGTTCTATGACGCAATCAAAAGGAAAAAACAATTTTTCGTCTTAAATGCACTACACTTAATGTTAATAGAAATATACAACACTTTACTTTCCTCTGATAACAAAATCTCAATTTTATGGATTAAAGTAGGGGGGTGAGGTTTAAGTGACTGAGTCCACCACCTTGAAATAAAACATTTCGTCCTGTTAGCGGTCACGGATTGTGATAATTGTAATAACCTGGTCTATTGGTTGTGGTGCCACCATCAGGTAAAGAGAGGAAACACAACCATTAGTGAACCTCACATCACACCTATGACAAAGATTCCTACTGTATCATGCAAGCCCATTTTGCAAACCTTGGGCCAGTCACTATTCACACAAGTTCGTAAGAGCTGGCTGGCGTTTCTTGCGCATACTGACTGTCAAACAATTCCTTAACGGCTGTGCAGAATTGCAAACTGCCCACTTGGTACTCTCCTTTGTATCATTAAAGACAACGTGTGGTCGTTCCACTCATTTCTTTATCAAGAAATCTCCAGCGGAGGCATTTTCCATCTACAGGCCAAACCCTGACTTGTGTACAAACCAAATTCTATGGGAAGATACTTGCGCACACACCCTAAACCTTATTACCCAGCACGTAGTCGTGCTGTTCTGAGTCAGGTCTCTAGCAACGGGACTCGGTCTGTTCAAGAATCAGTTTAATTATGTCATGAAATTCCGTTTCATATTAAGTGTTACAGTTTGTATGCTTCGTAGCAAAGTTGTTCAACTACATTGAACCATAACAACACTAATATTGTAGCTATGGAAGTGACACACATTGACCCACTCTGCAAGTGTAAAATCCTGATATTCTGCTGTAACAAATACTGCATGGTTTTAGAGGGAAATAGGGGCACCTATTTTCCCCGCGTACTGTCTTACGGGCCTATCAAATCATCGACCTCCCACCGACACTCGGGGACCGAAGGGAGGGTGATATTCCCTGTACCCAGTACCAAGGGAAAAAGTGTGCCATATTTCCCGATATAAACCAGTAGTATTTGTTTTAAGTTACAACCCCACAATACAGCCGACTGTGACTCTGGGGACGAAGGTTGTAGGAAACATTCATCTTATTTCCCTAAGGGAACTAGTTTCGCGTAATAGGACATCAGCCAATGAGATATCGCGTGAATTATGTTATGAAATATGCATGAGGTGTGTTAATTGATGTTATAAGACCTTAAGTGGTGCCACCCTGTCTTGACATAGGTTATCCCTGCAAGTAGCCTATGACCCTGCATGTGATCAGAAGTTAAAAGCTTTAATAGATTGACTGATGAACTACCCTTTTTACCCAGCAAAGTAATATGAAAATTCCCTAGCCATGTGAAAGTGGTTTGACAGCCGTTACTTAATACTCCCCCCTCACGTGACTAAGCATCAACTTGTTACATTGAGTGTATGAAATGCTTACGGATTGATGAAAGAAACATTGTGTATATCAATATTAATTCCTTCCAAAGAGGTATTATACAAATATTGACTGTCCATGAGGGACATAGTCAAATCTATTGACCCGAGGTGATCTCGAGGCCGTACTATTTTCCCGAATCGGAGCTGAGGGAAAATAGTACGGTCTTGAGATCTCTTCCAAAGAGGTATTATACAAATATTGACTGTCCATGAGGGACATAGTCAAATCTATTGACCTGAGGTGATCTCGAGGCCGTACTATTTTCCCGAATCGGAGCTGAGGGAAAATAGTACGGTCTTGAGATCACCGAGGGTCAATAGATTGACTATGGCCTGAATAAAGGGCAATTTGTTTTATATACCTCATAGATAGATCCCTACTGCTGCAGTAACAAGACTACAGCTAGGGCAGAAAATTACTATACCGGTCCAAAAATTACTATACCGGGCAAAAAAGGTACTATACGCGTAAATAGTGAAACTATACCATGTCATGTGACTTTCATTTAACCAATCAGATGACAAGGATCTATCTTTGAGGTATATAATAATGGATATGTCAGGGTTGTAGAGCTGGTATCGGTTTGTGTTTTCTTTGTTGACATGTTGGTAAATCATAAAACCCGATGTCGACAATCAATCTTTTGAGTGCCAATTCTCAATTTTGTTTTTATTATACTATATAGCACACAAAAGTTTAGATTGAGCACTTTTATGGAAAACTAATTACCTCACTTTGACTCTTTCAACTCCGCACTTTACTAGCCCGGCCCATTGGGAGGTTGGTTGAACTATTTCTACGCAAAAGTGGACCAACTTCTGGAGGTCATTGGGCTATTTATTAAAGATATATAACACAAAACTATTTTCACAGATTTTTAGAATTACTTTTTGAAACAGGTTACTGGGGGTGAAAGTAAAAAGTATGGTTTAAATTCAAGATTCCATAAAGTCAATAGGCAGTTGGAATTACAATTATTTTGATTACTGGAATAGGCTAGTTACAAAAGTGATATGGCTCCTCCATGAATATTTGTTATTGACAAAGTTCCATGGTTGTCGCCATGCCAGGAAAAAAGTACATGCCACCAACCTTATCGATACCAGCCCTACAGGGTTGGTGTTGTAATCATAACCTTTCATGCAGCAAAGTGGAGAAAGAAACACACATCGCATAATAGAACATTGGGAACATTTATTTAACATGGACGTACACAACATGCCTAAGCGTGAACACCCTGGAAAAAATCCTGGACATCCACGCCTGGGCAGGGAATTGAACCCTGGACCTTTCGCACACAAGGCGAATGCTCTAACCACTAAGCCACCCAGGCCGCCCTGATAAATGGAGGCTGTTAACATAGCCTAAGTAGTAATGGCTGAGCGATCCGGGTATACAGTACAGATATACACACAGGACAAGACACTCCAGTATGCGAGATCTTTTCTGATCTTTCATGCAGGTTAAGTCATTTGGTAGACTAGACGGTAATTCCAATAGTAGCTTGGGAGCACTGCGATATTATAGAGACATAATGAAATTTCCTGAAAGAAGTGCCCCCATATTTGTTATTTGAACCCGGGTTTTTTTTTTTGCATACCGTATTTTCCTAATAAACGCCCCTGGGGCGGTGCATTTTTCAAAAGGGAGGGCGTTTATTACAGTCAAAAATGGAAAGTCAAAAATCCTGCAAAAATCACCTTACACACGCTTATTTTCGCTGATTACCAATAATACAAACGAACGAGCAGGGGGACGCTGTTTTTGCACCTCCCTAGGTCAAAGTTCCATACTAATTAAACTATTACAACAGTGCACAACAGCGATTATGATACGGATTACGACAGTCCCGGCCATTAAATCATGTGATTTAGGTAAGCTTAACTCATTTTCTTGAATTGTTTTATCCAAAAATCGTAGGGGGGCGTTTATTAGAGCAGGGGCGTTTATTAGGAACAACACGGTATTTGGAATGCTTACCAATGTATTAGATCACACCTAAAGTGAATAAGCCAAATATACTGTTGTTATGTAATAAGATCATTAAGATGATGATTTTGCATTTTCTGTCGTGCACGACAAAAAATCAAAGCATGCTTTTCTGTGGGGACGATTACGAAATCAGGCAAGTTCAAAGCATAGTTTTTGGTTTCTCTTTTACTTGTTAAACCTTTGAAACATTCTTGGTAGGTGTTCTACCACCGAATTGAGAGAAATTTGTATCCTCAAAACAATCTCCTGTCCCTTTAATGTGGGTCCCATGGGTAGCTCAAGAGTGACAATAAATATATAGGTCTTAAGATCATATTTTCCAATATGTGGTCACATCAAAACAATTTCAAACCAAATATGTGCTTTCGTTTTACTGTTCTACAGGTTTTGAACATTTTCTGGCAATCCCTACATTCTATTTTCATTTTTTCTTCAGATCTTGCATAATTTCCAAAATCATAATTTGGGGGAAAATACCCATTTCTTGAGTTACAGGTATTTCAATGATACCCGCCACAAGAAAGTTTTTTTAAGAGTACACCTGCTTTCATAATCTACAAATAAAATGAAAATAGGATGTAGGGTTTGCCAGAAAAAAAATCAAAATGTAAAAAATCTGAAAAACAGTATTTTGTGATTTTTGTGTATCCAAGAACTGAAATCTCTGGAAATGTAAAACAAAGACACCTACTATTGTTTTTCATTTGTTTATTATAACCACCTATTGACAAGAATATTTTTATACCCATTTAGTTCTTTTCACTTACCTATGGGACCATCTTTAATATCAACAAAAAGTTTTTGGTAAAGTTTTGGATTCAAGCTCAAGTTTTGAGGGGATGGAATCGTAGAATATCCCACAGGAAAATTTGCAGCATACCTATTAACCATACACAAAGCGATACTAGTAGGTCCCCATATTGAGTAGTATTGCTTACAAGTTTGTGTAGGTATATAACACTTTTAACAGGGACTGTTCATAACAACAACCAAAATGAGAAATGTTCATTTTTACCTACACACAGAAGGAAAACAGAACCGATCAATCAGTACATCGCTGTCAAGCATAACATATTTATTTTACATCGCTGTCAAGCATAACATATTTATTTACATCACTGTCAAGCATAACATATTTATTTACATTACTGTCAAGCATAACATATTTATTTACATTACTGTCAAGCATAACACATTTATTTGCATTACTGTCAAGTTCAACAAAATAGATTTGACAGGTTAAAGTCACACTCATTTGTTTTTTCAAATTTGAAATGTCCATTGTGTCTCTCAAGTACTAGTGTTATATCATATCAGTAATTAATAGCATTTGTTGGGAAAATGAGCATTAAGACCTCTTTAAGTTACTTTAAAACTCATTTTCATAATGTCAGGATCCTGACTACTATTTTTATCCCCCTGGCTGGAAAGGGAGATTTTGCGATAGCGCGCATGTTCATATGTGTTAGTTTGGTTCATTTATCAGGTCTTCCTCGAAAAGTTGAAGTCTGATTGAAACCAGACTTGGGGTTAAGGTGAATTAGGGGTTCTTTCATGTGCAAATGTCAAAGATCATGGACCAAGGTCAAAAGTAATCTGAGATCATGTTCCATACTGCCAATCTTGCCAGGGGGCTCCTTCAAGTTTATTTGCTGTATTTTTTACTACTTTTTTTAAGGGTCAGGATCCTGACGTTTACCCCAAATCACCCCACTTAATAGCTGCTGTTCTCGGCTTTACCACATTGCAGGTACTTTACCAATAATTTGCCGCTACAATAGGCCCTAGAACAACCAGAATTGAGGGCGTCTGTTTGTTTACATGCTGAAGAAAATTAACTATAGTGGATGAAGAGAGAGCTAACAAATTTCAAGCCTCAAAAGTTTTTGAAATTGGTGGAGAATAAGGTTCCCTCACTGCTACCTTCCTAATGTAATTATCTCAACAAAACCCAACCAGAAAAATGCTGCAAATGATCTAGCTGCAAGTCAACTAACTAAATATAAATAATTTTTTTTTTTTTTAATTTTAGGGATTTTTAACCTATTTGGCCCCAAATGACCCATCTAAATCCACACTAAATAGAGCTATTAATATGAATTCATTTTCTGACATTTTATCTTACAATTCAAATTAAAGTCATTTATCAATAAAAAAAGAGTTTGGTATTTCAATGGTTGAAGTGTAAGAATGGTAGGGCATGTAGAAGGAACATATCCCATCGGAGGACGTGGAAACGAAGTTTCCTGTTAAATATCCATGAATCAGGGGGGGAAGGGTCAGTTTTTGTCCCCACATTTGGCAATGCCCATTTGGTGTCTCTAATTTGCTAGTGTAGGGGTGCATCAAGCACCTTATAGTACTGTCTTTGTGGTGAAAAACGGAGCACTGAGGGGGGCGCGTTTAAAGCATTGTGAGCATGCCATTACAAGCTGTTTCTTGACCTGAAAAAAATTAGGTTCGGTTACTGTTGATGTTCAGAAGTCACACATGCGATGGAACTTTATTTGCCCACCATGACATAATAACCATGGCCTTTAGAAGGGACAACATTTTTGGTTCAGTTTTGGTCTCAACTACTGATCATAGGGCAAAAATAAAACTGAAGATATGATTACGGTAGCCTTTAACAAACAGCATTGGGTTGATGTAAAATTTACCTGTTTTAGATCACAACGTGACGACAGAATGGGCCCAATACGGTATGAGATTGAATGGTAATCACCATTAATTACCGGGGACACCTCCCATGGTTTCATTGTTGATTGTGGGGGGGCAAATGGATGGTATGAAGGCTATCTCTGTAGCCCATTTGTGAGTGCTAGATGGGTCTGTGTGGGATGTGTGGGTTTGGTTGGGGGTGAATGTTAATTAAATTGTTTCATTAATCGAATTATGTGCTATTACTGTAATTGATTTCCCTGGTACAATGAATATAAACGGTGTTTAAAACTGCTTTTGTTGGTAAGTATAGAATTTTGTCCAACACCAGGTTATGGTATGGCTTAAACTATATTAAGTTTGGTCTATCTAAACTTAAAAAAAGGACAAACATAGCCTAACCAATTTTAAGTGGCATTATGTTGATGAAAACACCACAGACGCCAATAACCTGGCACTCGTTTTGGGAAAAGCGGCAATGCAGAAATGAATTTGTGAACCCTAATTGTCAAGGTGAGTAATGTTTTGTTCTATTTTCTTGGGGTTCACTGAAGCGCACAATGTCAGACCGCTGAGACATTAAGTGAGGGGTTTCATCATTGAATTTGCCTATTATGGGAAAGGCAAAATGCTATTTAGGTCACCAATTGGCTTTCGCAGGACCTTGGAACACGTACAGGTGCTATTCCATTTTTTCTGCTCTTTAACTTGATAGGAGAGCTTGACACTTGATACACACCGGACCACCATGAAAGCGGTGGAACAACTTTTCAGTTTGATCGTAGATGAAATAATGCATAGTACAAAGGAACGCCCATATTCACTACTGTGCTAATTCAATCAAGGTGTTATTTCCATACGCTCTAAAATGAAAGAGTGGAAAAAATCACTCTGAATTCGTAGTAATTTTAAATTAAAACAGTCGAATCGAGTTGCTTCGCTCTAAAAGACAAGAAGAGGAAAATGCAACCTGACAAACTACCGTAACCGGCGGTTAACCGAGCTCACTCTGCTTCCGAGTGGCTCAAAATGCCGCTCTTCTTCGGATGAATGCCCACTCGAAACTCTTATCGATCGATTAATTAGCTCTAAAGATGGTGAAAGATAATTCAATCGACTCTGGGTTGTTTCATGAAGTGAACTAATAGGCCAAACTCGAAACGAGACAAACGGGCCGGCAGAATTGCAATAGATAACTAGTTTACTAAAAAAACAACATGGCGGAGCGAGTAAGGAAGGTTAGTAAAAAAACAGCAAATCGGCACATACAAAATCTGAGGTAATAATAAGCGCGAAAGTGAATAAAAGTAAAATGAAATTGAGAAAGGCGAAGGAAATCAAGATCTCTTCATCTGGACTCTCGAGTATGTGTAAAATGCTTACTGATGTAGAAATGCTCGGTCACAGTTCATCACAACGAGAGTTTGGAGCAGTACACAAGCAAAGGGGTGTATGAAGGGAGAGAAGCGTTGTACATGAATAATTGGTAACTATGTTTATCAGCGAAGTCGGAGCATACGGGTAGAATCGTGCGCCAGGGCCTGAGGGGACGTACACACACAGAGAGCAAATGGTGAAAATCGACAAACAAAGCACAATCATGCATTTCCCGGGCCTGCATGTCTGATCGTCCACGTCATGCATGCTACAATCTTGCATGTCTCACTGAATCCTGCCAATGATGCGCACAATATTCATTAATGTCACGATGCCTATGGACTTAAATGACCTACAACATCAATTACTCACAACAACAAAATTCACAAGAATCACAACTCTATAATAGTGACTAGTTTCACTCAAAAAGGGTTATCATTTCACTCTTTCCTTAGAGTATTTTGTTCACTCTTTATTTGAGTGGATCTCACTTTACACAGATGCGTCACTCGCTGGCTTCTTTTTTGGAGTGAGATTTCACTCTTTTAGAGTGGTTTTTTCACTCTTTCGTTTTAGAGAGTAATACATATATACAATCATCAAATAACATTAAAAAAAAGCATCTACATACATGAAAAAAACCATAATATGGAGGAAAGTCCAGAAGGCCAAGAAGGCCCACAATTCAATTTTCCAATGCCAGAATATTGACGGTTAACTATTAAAATGGCTGTTTTGTCAGTATCTATTGGGAAAGAAATGGATTTTAAAGCTGAAATTTCAGGAAGACAATGAGAAAAATACAGCCTTTCATCTGATATTGAAATTTATGCTATTTCCTGGTGTATCAGAGGGTCCCAAAGATGATCATAACAAGCACTTGAAGCAATAATACCAAATTTTGAAGATGCCCCCCCCAATAATTCAAATCTCTGAGATTTAGCACAGTTGTGTTTGTATTGTGTATAGGACTATAGACCTGTGAATGGTAAATGCTTAAAAGTGTGCATGCAGCACAAATAAGGGATTTTTGTAAACTAGATTCATTGATCCCCGGGTATCCCCAATCCTAAACTTAACGCATCACTGGAAATGGGAAATTTCTGTCTGTCCATTATAAATACAACATCTCACTAAAATTTACTTACCTGACGAACAGCTAATGGGTGAGTGTGAACATGTACATGGTGCTATTTCCAGCTATTCCCACTGTTTGAAAGTCTCCATTTATTATGAGATAATCCAACTAAAACAAAAAATACAATGGTGACACAGTTCTGACAACTGATTTGGAATTGTTATTCCACTAAGTACATCTTGTGCAAATTTATGAATTTCATTCTGGGCATATATGATTTTTCTTTCAAATCTAGTTTTTTACACATCTTTCTATGGGAAAATGGTGTATAGAGGTGCTTTAGAACTGAAATCATGGCCCTTTGTAGGCCTCTTTGGAAGATTTCCACATGGAAGTTCTCATTTCTGGCAGAGGTAATAGCTCTTGCCTGTTCCTACTTAAATCAGTTGTCAAAATTGTATCCCTGCTGTTGAAAATGTTCTAAAAATAAGACAATTTCCATTGGATCAAACAGATTTGTTTCATATTTGAAATGACATTATTCAAGTGGGCGTTGAATTATTATCGGATTTCAAAATGTCCTTCTTATTGACGCATAGAGACGTTCAAGCTTTACATCAAGGTATTGTTTCCTAGGCAATTACCATTTAACTGTGTGCAAAAATTCTCATGTTTGAAAATTGGACCTCTTGAAAACATGGATGTTAATCCAACCACTTGCAAGTTATTTTAGCACATCCATGCCATGCCAGTACATTAAAATACAGGAGTGTTCTGGTGTTGTGTTTTGTTTTTTGTTTTTCTTTTTGATGTTCCAGATTATTAAATTGCTGCTTATCCCCTTTAAACTCTCATATTAATACCACGCATAATTCTTGTTAAACCTTATGGTAAAACCTACACTGTCATAAGGCTTGTCAGACTCATAAAACCCTACAAATTTGAGGGAGGATGTTCATATGTGTATGTGTGTGTGTAGTTGTATATATAATATATTATATATACTATGTGTGTGTGTGGGTGTTGTAGGGTGTGTGTGTTGTGTGTGTTTTTTACGGATCTTTCAAAAAGTTACAGAAGGTTGGACAATGTATGTTTTTGTGTGTGCTTGAGTAATGGTTTGCCTTTAAACCAAGTGCAGCATCTCACTCTTTAGACAGTACTTTTTGTGTGGATTATTTTACTTTTAAAGCAATCGGTGATTTCGTTTTGTGTTGGTAAGGACCTTGCCCATGTATTGATGTTTTATTGTATGTATTTTATGTGAAACAGAAAATCTTTAACTGAGTCCCACTGCCCTGACTACCACCCAGACATGTCCAACGTCCATTATACATGTTAAGCAAGACCTGCTGCCATACGTCACATCAAGGTTTGTAATGCATCCACGGTATTCCCCTTCCTCGTTGAGCTTTGATCCACCTTGTCACCATCCTCCAGCTGCTGATTGATGACACCATCATCACTGCAGCACACACCACTGGATACCCAATGTCTGGCATCCTTTGTGGTGCATTGATGGTGTGTAAAAGGTTACCAGTGTTTATCTAAAATGTGTCACGACTGAGTTTGATTTTTTTGAGATACACGATCTTGCCTGTGAGGTCACTGCTAAATCGTTGATATATGAAGCCTTGATTGTGGAGATTGTGTGGGCCATCTTCCATGTGTGTGCTTATGTTACATTATAGTGTAGTTTCCACAGAATTCCCTTCATTGTCTATGCTAGACCTTTACTGGAGTTATCAGCATCAGATGATTTGCCATCAGGTGACTTAGCAGGAAATTGTTTCACATTTACCTTCAGGACTGTACACCTTGACATATGCAGTCAGATCTGTCACATAATACTGCCCATTAGAGTTGATAACTACATCCCATGGTATAATGTCTTACCTATGCTGCAGTCCTTGTGTAGTGTCTCAGACCTGATTTTATAATCCCCACAACGTTGTACACCTTTGAGCTTGTGCTGCACATAATCGCTACTGCTATGTGCGCCATTCAGAGCAACAGCAACACCCCTAGCACCAGATAACTTCCTTTGCCTTTTTGGCCAATTTTCTTTGAATACCCAGGGTACCCTTGTCCTTTCTAACGCTACATAATGGACCATTTCAATTTACCCAGTGGCTTGCATTTGTACAGAACTTTTTCTCACAATTCCAATGCACTGAGATCATCATTAATGTGCACAACCTGAGCCTCTTTAAACGGTTTAAGGGTATTGGTCAGTGTAGCATGTTTTGAAGCCACTCAATTTTAGAACCCGGGGTGCTAGTTTCACGTTTTTAGCTATCTCCATGGCAGTATTCACTTGGCTTTGCAATTGTTAAGAATTGTTTGTTGGTGTCATGGTCTTGCACCTGTTCTGTGTTAATTTTTTTAAATGCTTCAGCACAAATTTATGTATTACCTCCATGGATTGCAAAAGTTGTTCTTTGGGCACTTGCTTGGGCGTCTTGTAGATCCTTGTTTTCTTTGTCTATTGCTATTCAAGTCGTTTTGACTTTCTCTGGCTTGTTTTATGGCTGTGTCCATTTCCTGAGCAACTCTTCGCCGTTTGCATCATTCCCCTAATTTCTTCTATTTGGTCTCAGTCGCACTTTCTCAGGTAACATAATTCATGCTCTGTGGCGACGTGTTTCAACCACTGTGCAAATGATAAAAAGGCGATGGAGAGTTACAGTCTTGCAGAAACTCGGAGCATTTGTCCTTGTGCTTTCGACAGCATTCTCCTTTTGCTAATTTACTCAGGTTAACTTTTCCGTCGCACTCTTCTAGGGTAAATATGGTATGAACTTTAAGTGGGCCAATTGTCTTGTGTAGATCACGCACTGCTGACAGAGAAACCCATTGCAATCCAAACAGCGTGCAATTGCAACTCTATCGGTAGCTCCACAACAGATACATGTCATCTTTACATCCCCTCTTTCTTAGAGCTTCTCTGTCGTTTTAGCTTGGTTTGATGAGAAGTTGTCTCTCAACCATCTACTCCTCCAGTTGGAAGAGTGATATTTTCCGTGCAGAGGACAGTGGAGTTTTCCATCTTGAAGTTTGACTTTTCAAATTAGACATTCAGGCAGAAAGAGTGCAGACAAGGACGTGCCCTTTGTGGTGTTTCATTTCAGAAAGGCAATGCCACATGTGGTGATCTGATTCAGCAGGAATTGGATTAGGCTGTGCCATTTTAACCTGTCTGTGTTTTCAGTAAACAATGTTATGTTTGTGTGATAGTATATCTTGGGCCAGATGGAACAGATGCTAAAAATGCAGAAAGTTTGTTTGAACTCTGCAGATGCTAGGATAAATTATTTACAAGGGGTCCATATAGTTAAACCAAAAACAAAAATATAATGGGATGAATTTAAATTTGCTTATTACAGGTAATTGTAGTTTTCACTGAGCACAATGTTTGATTAGACACTTAGGTAAGATAAAATGGACTTTTTCTTTCTCAATGTTAACCAGCTGATAAATGGAATGTACATTTGATGTATGAAAATTTAAGTAAAAAATGCATTTTAACGTTGTCACTCACCTCCAATTAATCGCAATTGCATGCATGCATAAATAACCTGTTCGCAACTATTTGTAATAGCTTATTAAATTTCTTTTAAGGGTTGATTTCTTACACTAATCCTTGGAAGGCCATGCCCCATCGCATAAGTAGCCTCGTCCAAAACCCCAGATTTTATCAAAACTGTTGGTATCTGAAGAACGCTGCTATTTTTCAATTTATCTGTGAAATCGAAGGCTAAGGATGTTTGGTTTGGAAGTATATGAGCGAAAATGGGTCTTATTTTGGTCGACCAATATATGGGCTCACAAAATCACATTTTTAGGTCTCGCATCAAAACTTTACAGATGGGGTTGTGGGTTGAATTGCTATCCTAACAAATTAAAACTTTGAACTAAATTAGGTCCATCCCCTTTAGCCCATTTATAAGTAGATACGCACTAATAATCCCCTTAGATCCTTGATCTTTTCCTGTCGCTTGTTCCACTTGAGATCCGTGATATTTTGGGTTCTTGAACTTGTTCCACTGAATCCTTGATACTTGTTCTCTGTGCTTGTTCCACTTGAGATCCTTGATACTTGTTGTTCCTCTACTTGTTCTACTTGAGATCCTTGTTGTTCCTGTTATTTGTTCTACTAGTGGTTGCTGGACAATGGCTGCGCTTAAGTATAACTTTTCTGTCCTTTGATAGCTGTAGTTGTAAAAATAGAGGAACATGATTTAGTTAAGACCATTAGTGTAAAATAGAAGAACCTATTTTAGTTCAGACCATTAGTTGTAAAAATAGAGAGCATAATTTTCTTTTTATAAAAGGGGGTCAGAAGTCACGACTATTTATCTATTTATTTGGGCAGATATATACACTTGTAACAAATATGTAGCAGTATAAAGCATGAGGTTCTCAAATACAGTTTTCAAACAATTTAAAGGTGTGTGTTACGATCATAGCCCTTCCCCCGGTTAACCGACGGGAATTTCTGATTTTGATACCATATATGAAAGCCTCTTTTTGTCTTACCTGAACTTTTTTCTGGCAGATTCATAGCATCACTTTTCTGTCTATCTTTGTAAAAGCTGTGTACGAATTAAGATGAGTTCCGGAGGGTCTGATGATGTAACTTGGTAAAAGGAAGCGTTATAATCTCACCTGATTAGATTTTGGCCAGAAAATATGCTAATTACTTAATTTATTTGCATAATTTATAAAAATCTTTCCCACAGCTTATGTACAGGTTATTTGGATTGACTAGTTTTCGACGCTGATTAGATTTTTGGGTGTAAAATATGTGTAGTAAATGCTCCTCTGAATCATTGTAAAAGTTGAGGGTAATTTTACATATAAATTGGGTTATAGTAAGCAGTAGCCTATCTGCGAAATTTGGTATCGGCGCTTGTCTCCCAGATTGCATTCTACATGTTGATCGGAATTACAAACCGCTATGACTTTATAGTTGGAGTGTTGTTTTGAATCTATTGATGTTGTGATAAACCAATATGCAAATTAGCTAATTAATATGGAAACTCATGTAATTGCTGTATGTTTTGAAACAGACATTGTAAACAAAATTCCTTCCTACATTGAAAGTCCTCCTGGCATGCCGAGGTGTAACACAAATTAGCCACTTCAGCTTGGCATATCTGCCAACATTTCCAACAATCATGATTTTCAGTATATTGCTGTCAGAATTTCTCAGGCAAGCCGACGCACGCAATGTATTATGCCAATTAAATCGTGATATAGGCACACGCCTCCCTACCAATTACAAATCCGGTTGGCGCATACCCCAATCTTGCTGAGAAATTCTGGCAGCAATTATCATAATTATCATCATTATCTGCATGATGGCATGTGGTTTTTTTGGTATTTTTAGGATTTTGGTCAAAAAGTAGAGGGGGCTGTTATTGTAGGGGAGTGTTATTAGAAGACCAATTAAGGTAAGGCATAACTAAATAAATTTCCACCTGTAAATAATAACCTACCTATAATTAATATCAAGCAGTTTGTGATTGCTGCTACTTCTGGAATCGATTTCTTTAGCAGACAGTGCTTTCGATATATGAACTTTGGCATTTATGCAATCAGCTGTACAGCAACTAAAAAGAACATTTCAAAAGGCAATTAAGATCATTGGGTGATTTTTAGAACCTTCTTCGGCTTTATTCATAGATGCATGGTTTACTAATGGGAAGTGGATGTGAGAGAATGCGTGCGGATATGGGTGCGTCACGTTGATTCGATCTTGCATTTTGGTGTTATAGCCAATGCTTGTATACAGTGTCCCATAAGTAGGCCAGGTCTATAATTTATGTCCAATTTGGGGTCCAAAAATATATACAATTAAGAATTAAGTGCATAACATTGAATTTAGGTAACATTCGTGGTGGACGAATGCGGTGGTCAAAAAAATCTCACCTCTGGTTGGCCCCATCAAACAATGTATTGGGTGTTGGGCTTATGGTAGTGGTATATCGCCGATTGACGTGCGATGGGCAGCAAAAGCATTAATTCAACATCTACAGACTAAACCAATTATCAATGAACTTCTAATGTGGCATGGTGAAATAGAACATTATGAGGTCCTGTACTGTATACTTTTGGACAGTTATGAATATTAAAGGGATTAGCAGCGATTTGCTAATCCAAACATCGAAAAAAATCAAATCAAAATTTACATTTTTATATTTTTTGTTACTGGCATGCTATGCGAACATAACCTGCAGTGTGGCTTGAAATCCATGTTATGGATAAAACATTAAACAATTAAAACATTTATTTTTTTCTGTAATTTCTATTCATGCGTATCATCAAAATTCCGACTTGAAGATCAAAAAAGCCTTTATTGGGGAATATACAAATTTTCACAGCGTGATATTGTTGCCACCATGATCAATACAGTCTGACCTCAAACACCAAACATCATGATTTTTTGTTTCTGTCTGGTGTACACCACAATCAGCTTGTTTAGTGTAGATTTTGAAACGCGTCGCTAAAATGTCTATTTCGGGAGACAGTCTGGACAATTTCCTCCTCAAATACTCTTCATTTGTTTTCACCATTTTGGTGTTGTTTCTGCAAAAAAAAATTTTAAAGCCGTTATATGGCAGTGTAACCATTAATCCCTGATTTATAAGTTGAGAATGCATTTTTCCCAATTCTCTCGCATTATCCCCTCCGCTAATCCCTTGAATGAGCTCACTTGGTATCTTTTTTGGGGGAAATTTTTTTTTTTTAATTGAATATTCAATTAACTTCTAACGTGGCATGGCGTAGAACATGATGAAGGTCTGTGCTGATATACTTTTTTTTGGACCGTTAAATTAATATTCATGACCTCATTGGCAGATTTTTGAAATTCTTATCTACAGACTAAACCACTTAGTTGATAAACGACTATTTTTTAACTTCTATCGTGGCACAGTGATGGGAACATGACATAGTCATGTGCTGCAATATACTTTTTGGACATGTCATGAATATTAATGAGCTCATTTGCATTTTTGAAGAAAATTCTTTAATCTACTCTACAGACTAACCGTTAAATGAACTTCCTAACATGGCCGATGGTAGAGCATGACAAGGTCATGTTTGTATACTTTTTTAGACAGTTTTATGCATTTAATTTCTACATTGCAAGATTTTTTCAGTAAAATGTGAATTAAACCCAGTACGGGGGCCATCTTACTTTATGCCCTGTGTAGGGCGTGAGGCTGTAGATCACGAAATGCTCCGTTTTTAAAACAATTCTATTCAAATTTCACATTCTGTTGGTGGTACTATGTTCAACATTTGGCCACACTTATACAATATATGAGTGTCTTAGGGCCAGAAAATGATACATTTTTAGTATTGGCACAAAATATAGTCTAGTGGAGTGTTTTTTTTGTCTCATTATACGACCTGTTTCTTTTCATGTCATGTGATAATTTTTCTTCTATATGATTACAGTGATTGAGCCATTTAAGTTTTAGTAATCAATGGTATGAAAGGGACGACGATGCATGGATATGACCATATTACTGCCCTATGTCTTTACAATATCCCAAAATCTAATCATTCAAAAAAATATCTCACATTTGTTATTTTTAATCAAATGAAAATGAAAATTATGTCAAGAAATATTCCGAGAGCTATTTTCTAAAAAGTGGTCTTACGTCTTACTAAATTTTGAATATTACGACCATAACATTTTAAAAAAAGACGTTGGGGGTGATCAATCAATCATAGGTTTTCTTTTTGTTAGGCCATTTTTCTTGGCATGAACCAAAGTTCAAAGTAGACAAGATCATCACCATAATTTGATGGTTTCATCATTTCCCAAAGTACCCCCCTATGCCTCGAAGCACCCAAACAACAAATAACAAAAAGGCTTGTTTGCCGTCATGCATTATGGTGCGTAGCCTAGAAGTGTAGTACATGGGCAACTCGTTAACATGAAGTTCATGGGGATTAGCATTTTACTACTTTTATCCAATCAAACTTCGTGTTATCCAACAAATTTACTATGTGATGCATATGCTTAGGACTTGACAACATAGTTCTTGTTATCAGGAATTTCAGGTTAAAGGGTTCGTGTTAACGAGTTTTGCTAACTGTATTTAACTTGTGCAGAACACTGTACAAGCAAACATTCGGAAATCTGTTCGTCACGCTTCAAAGAAAGGCAAACTAAAATGCTATGCTACTTTGCTACTTCGATCCTTACGGGTCATTGCAGCCAGTGGCGAGGAATCACTTGCCCTTTGGTAAATTTCCCTTCACAGCTTGTCTGAAATCACCTATGATTTAGCCCAATTTTTATCAAATCTACGTTTCTCAAATACTACTTACTACTACTAATACAACAGACCGATTTTACAATTGATACCATACATACTTTGAATAAAACTGTTTTGGGGAAACAAAGCATTAATTATTTTTAAAGCATGTTCATGGACCTTTTAAATGAAAACAAAAAGTGATTTGTAGATGCTTAATTTCCTAGAAAACATAAGGCTGAATTTCGTATTTGCCCCTAAAATGAAAATAGAGATTCACAATTTTGGTACCATAGATACAACTCCAGCTTAATCCTTTCAGATGATATTGTTGTTGATAGAAAGCTTTAACACCATGGAAAATAAGAAATTTTCACATTTTTTAGGGACACCTGTTATTTCAAATCTCGCTCAATTTCCCTTTAAAGTCACAATTTGACCTCAAAGAATAAAGGCTGACTCGATATTTCCCGATGAGGGCGCCCTCATTCTCAACAAATTGCTTTTATTGCATGTACATAATGCTTGTCCATATACTAATCACTGTGTGAAATCGCTAAGCACAAATCGAATTCCTTAGCATATAGAAATGCATCCTTTGTTTAAAAATTCCGGATCCGGGAATTTGGTTATCCCAGTGATCCCATGCGCACTGTTATATACACATAAATGTTTTTACTGCATGGCAACGAAAAAACCGATTCATCTCAAACTTTGGAATTGAGCGATTCCTAGTGACTATCTTTAGTTCTAGTTGAACTATTTTTAATTAAAATATAAAAAATTATATTCTTAAATCTCTGAGTCAGACTTTTACTAATAATTGTTACTCTCACACTTAGGTATTCCATATTTGTAACCGGAGTAGCGGGCTGCCCAACTCCTGTAATCATATTCATGGCGTGAGCCAGGGATTGGCTCAGGGCTCTAACCCCCCGTCAAATTTGACAAAATCGTGCAAAATCAGCCTGATTTGGACAAATTTGCCAGCTCAGCCTCCCTTCAAATTACAATCCTGGCTAATCCCCTATAATAGTGATAACTGTTGTTACCACCAAATGATTTCTAACTTCTGCCAAGGAATGGTTTCTTCTACCAAAGTGGTCCTTTTTTAAAAATGGGCTTTAGTCTGGCTGTAAAGTGGGCAAAGTAGTAGGCATAAAGAATATGAATAGAATATGCAGACATTTACTTCATAACAAATCATACAGCAGACATTTTTTAGACAACATTTGAACACGTCATGCAATCCAATGCAGTAAATGGGTTCCAACTAAGAAAAGATTCACAAGCACGGCTTGTGTTCCTATAAAAAAAATGAAAGCAATCCCAATGTTCATAGGGGTGGTCTTGGGTTAGATAGGGTGGGGGGACGTCTCTATTCGAAACCATCCGGTATGGTCATTAACATACACACCATGCAATGGCAAATATGAATGCAGATGATTTTTGTCCAATCATACTTCTATTATAATAAACATTTTGAATACTTATGCTCACCAAAATTCTGTTATTGCTTGGCCAAGAAGCAGGTTTTCTTCTGCACACCTGTGGTCCTGTTTTGGTGGTTTTTATTCTGGCGTACAGTGGGAAAATAGTAGGCATAAGAATATGATTGTAAGCAAGGGATATTTTTCAACTAATTAACACACAACATAAGCAAATGGTAGGGCCGAAAAAGAACAGGGCACACCATTACTACAAACAGTGGAAACGGCAATAACAGCGAGTATCGCTTATCTGAGCGAGTGCAGGCAAAAATACTACAGGCACAAAGCCTACTCCAATGCAGAACCCGACCATAGCCTAGACAACTGAACATACTTACAATTAGATAAAAATTTGTGGTCACGTGTGGAGCATGTACGCATGCAGACATAGGACAATTATAACACAGCTCAGTTCTCAAGCAGATATTTCTGCAAAATTGTGACTTGGCGTTCTTAGCTGTCCGCACGCGTAAAAAACCACCCTTGCGTACACTGTGCGATCTTACTCGGTGAAAGAGTTTCCTTTGCGGGCAATAATTTTTGTTGTTTGATGCTCCACGAGAAAATGATGTCGCGAAAAAAATGTGAGGGCTCATTGGTAAGGATTCCTGCTTCCATGGAAAATATTCCATATACTGGTGCGAAACAGCCACCGAAAATGCCAAATTGATTCTCAAAAGAGCTCAAAAGGGAAGAAATTCTCAGGATCAATCTGGCCGAGAATTTTCCGTTGAAATAGGCACCCGTATACCAACATAAGATGGGTGGCAAGTTCAACTTTCCCAATGGTGTTAGGAATGCAGTACCGATTGCAGCTCAAGAACTGTTGTGTTCAATTTTTATGTTAAAAATTGAACTCATAATAAATTTTAAACATTTTTAAATAGCTATAAGTTATTCCCCGATTACCCACATTTTCTTGTATTATTACTATCCTCTATCTGAAAAGACTTGAAAAAGAGAGATAACTTAGAATTTATTGCTGACCTTGCATGAAATCATTAGCAGAAAAATTGTTGGGACACACCCAGAACACAATCCGATTTATTCACCATTTTTTCAGTGATGGACAATCTTCAGTATTTCACTTTGAGAGTAAATTGTTGGATAAAAAAGCATCATGTTTTTAAAGCTGGTCATGCGCCATGAGTTTGAGGTCTAGAAAATGTGGAGGTGTAACATTTTCAAAAATATTTTACAACATTTTCTAATGTATCATTAGAACCAAGAAGGGTGTTAAGCTGGTTCATGTTTCATTTAATAGGTAATTAGCTTTAAAAAGATAAAGAGAAAAAAGAGAGGGAGAGAGTAGTCTGTTTTGTACGCATTTGCCGTGCGTGACACTTGTGGTGTTTTATGCACCTCAATATCGCGTTGTTATTTTAGACTCATATATGCTGTTGTTTTCGAAAATAACAGAAAAAGTAGTTTGGTGACCCCTACTTTTTTCTTTAGTAATCGACAGATCTTGTTAGTGACGCAACTTTTATTAAAATTTGGACAAAAGTTATCGAACCAATTTTTTTTAATATTAAAAAATGTCGCATGAAAAATGAATTCCCATAGACTTGTGTACAATTTTTTGGAAAAAATAGGTGTTTTTAATGGAATTTTCTTCAAAACGAGTTCGGTGACCCCATATTTTTATTTCTGATATTTGACGTACATCGAAGAAAGTTCATTTATACGAAAACTTAACAAAATCTATCAACGGATCAATCTTGAACCCAATCACGCTTAGAGGTGTAGCAACGATAGATTTTTGAGGCATCCATATTTGTGTCAAATAAGGGATTTCATATAATTTAGACACTCAATCAGATTTCTTACCTTGTATTTTGGCTCCATGAATGTCTTAAAAATTAAAATAGAAGGACAATTTTGATTTGTTTATATAAATTTCAACATAAAAACATGCTGAATTTTGTATATTTGCTCCAATAGAAAATTATAAATTTCAATTTTTTGGGTACCAAAGAAATAATTATCAGCTTAATCCTTTCACATGGAGATTTTTTTATGAAATGCTTTACATTAGGGCAAAAAATAGTACTCTCAAATTGTTTATTTTTTTTTAAGGGACACCTCATGTGAAATCAATTGAATTGACCCTTTAATCTACTTGACCAACTATATGCACCCTTAATCCGCAAGGCCCAGCGTACATGCACGCTTAATCCATCATGCAGCTTTTTCATATCCTTAATCTGCCCAGCGATCATGCTCACCAAAATGTTACTTTCATACTCTTAATGATAATGATTACTGTTATGCTCACCAAAATGATGTCACTTGCCCAAAATTGGTACAGGTGGCTTCCGCGCGGTACAAAATCGACCCATGTTTATAGTGACCAAATTGTACAAAAATACGACCCATTTATATAGTTGGTTCCAAAATTTTGACCATTTCTATAGTTGGCTTTGAAATTTCGCACCATTTTCATAGTAATCCTAGCAAAATCGGCCCATTTTCATAGTAATTTTTCCGAAATCGGAAAAATAACCCATTTCTTTGTGATTTTACCGAAAGTCTGCAAATTGACCCATTTTCATAGTAAATTGCGACCAAAAATTGAAAAATGGACCCATTATATAGTAGCAATGACCTCAAAAATGACCCATCAATATAGTAGCATGGTGGAAAATACGAACCCATTGTATAAGTAAGGGGTGAAAAAGTGACCCCTATCGGCGGCACATATGTACCTACCCTTTCCACTGAGTAACCCCCCGGGGTCACTTGGCCAAGAAAACAGGGTTTCTCCGTGAGGTTTCTTCTGCACAACAGTGTCTGTTTTGTGTTTTTTAGTCTGGCTGCAGTATATGGACATAAATGAATAAAGACTGTGATGCTATAAAGAAGAATTTTTTAACCTCCTGCAAACAGTAAAGGGGCACAATGTATATTTTGAATTGTTCATTAAAGTAAATGCTAACTTGGATTTATCAGAGATTTTCATTAATTTGATTCTTTTAGATTATCCCTGAAATGTTCATGTATGATTTTTAAATGCATCAAAATATTCCCTATGGAATCACACCACTAATAACTCCCCATAGACTTGTGTACAAAATGACCTCTCACCAAACGTCAATTTCTCGGCTATAAAGCGACTGGTTATTTCAAAATTGGATTTTTTGGGAAGATTAGGACCATACCTCTTCAACCAAAAATGAAAAAGTCATATGATGAAGGTTGATTTTTTGAGCTACAGATCGGTCGAAAGATTTGAACATGTTTTCAAAATGTCCACGCCCAGTTGAATGTTACTAGAAATTAAAATTGCAGTTTCTCCAAACCCTCAGAAATTATACAAAAATGGCACAGACAAAATCTTTACCACCCAAATGGTTGTTACTAGTCCACACATCATGATTAATTTCAAATTTCATTTAAAGACACAAGCTTATCAACATTTTGTGAATCTTCATTTAGGCAAAGTGCCATATTTGGACGTCACACTGTCTCGGCACTGACGTCGTCTGCACCCCTAGGGTTATTTAGTGGTGTGATTCCCTATTCAAGTATTTTGACTACACATGGTAGCTCATGGGTAAACCAATATTAAGCAAGAAGGGAAGCTAATTTCATATATTTCCAAAAAAGGATGCTCGTTCCTTTGTCCTTACTGGTATAATCACGGAAAAGGTTTTGAACGTGTATATGCACGTATCACCAGGCGCGGATCCAGGGAGGGGGCGCGCGCCTCCCGGTAATTCCTGCAAATTCTTGCAACAATCAGCCCATTTTGGACAAGTAACAGCTAGTTACAGCCTTTCAGCCCCATGGTAATTTTGACGTTTTCCAAATCCCGGATCCGTTCCTGATCACGCTGGGCGATCTCAGCGAGAGTACATAATAGAAGCCATACACACCCTAGGGCGTATGACGCTGAAGGTAGTACATGATCATTCAAAAACTTTTCCAAGGATTACAAAATGTTTGTTTCCATTACAATTTTGGTGTTCAACTGAAAGGATTCCCGCCTCCATGGAAAATATTCCGTATACTCGGTGCCACCGACAAATGCCAAAATTTGATTCTCAAAAGGAAGAAATTCTCAGGAATCAATCTGGACGAGAGTAGTCTTCCGTTGAAATCGGACACCCACTCAAGAGAAATCCTATCTTTAAAAAAATCTCCTCCTTTCACTTTAAAGCTAACTATAATTTTACTGTAAATTAGGTCTTACCTTTGATTCGATCCAGCATGTAATCTAGACATAGGCACAACTGTGTTACTATGATGGATGTGTGTGAGAGACTGTATGATGTACAGTTTCAGTCTGGTTACAGAGACAACATTCCCGATGCCAAGTCATACCAAGTGCACTTGCCCATAATACCTAGCAAAAACTAATATAATACTGAATGAAATTAATCAAAGAAAGAGTACAATGTACATTTTATTGGTTAGAATTGTGGGATACATGCTTGTTTATTTGATGTATGAAAGCTAGAGTACAAATAACCAAAGATTAACATTTAGCGGTCTCGTGAATCAGATGATAAATAGTGATATCATACTGAGCAAATATGAATTAAAAAAATGTTTCAAGTGGCTAAAACTTGGTGATGAACTTTTCTAACCTCTAACCAGGGACGGATGCATGCAGAACTTCCACGAAAGGCAGTGGCGTAGCTAGTGGACTGTGAAGCCTGGGGCAAACATGGCAATCCCTGCGTGTAGCTGAGCAATAATGGGTGGGATCCATGGGCCCCGGGCACCTTAAGGCCCCAAATGTGGTTCCAAAACCCCTATGGGGTCCAGAGGGTGGAGCCCCCGGAAGTTCTTGGGTTTTAGCATGTTTGGGTGCGTTCGGAGAGCTCTCAGTTATCTCATTATCTTGAAGCAGATGAACTCTTCATACTTGCCCCTGGCAGTTGGGTTTTAGATTCTGTTTGAGTAAAACATTCGCAAGAGCTCTCAGTTATCTCATTATCATGAAGCAGATGAACTCTTCTGCCCCTGGCAGGGGTTGCATGTTTGAAGTCACATTCGCAGAGCTCTCAGTTATCTCATTATCATGAAGCAGATGAACTATACTGTGCCTCTGGTGGGGGTCCGGGCCTGTAGGAGTGGAGCCCCTGAAAGCTTGCGGGTCTTAGTATGTTTGAGTGTCTTCGGAGACTATAAGTTATCTCATTATCATGAAGCAAATGAATCTATTCTTGCCCCTGGCGGGGGTCCAGGGGTGAAGCCTCCAGAAGTCTTGAGTGGTTAGCATGTTTGGGTGCGTTCGGAGAGCTCTCAGTTATCTCATTATCTTGAAGTAGGCCTACATGAACTATTGCCTGTTGGCAACAATCACAAAACAGCATTTTTTTCTGTGTGTCAATTTTATTTTTCCCCAACATCATTTCAGCCCTCCCCCCCTGAGGTGGTGCCCAGGGGCACTTCCCCCCCCCCTTCCCCCCTAGCTATGCTAACTGACTAAGGGGTCTGGATTTCATTTATTGTGAAGGCGTGGGGTAATTTTTTCAGCTATGTAATACGATAATGAAAACTGGATTTATAAGGGCAGTTAGGGTTGAACTGGTAGGAAATTAAAGTCCAGGTCAAAGGTCACATACTGAGGTCAAAGGTCATTTGAGATTAACTACAAACATTTAGAGACCATTAAAAAGATAGCACTTGTGGTTTGAGAACTACCTTGTTTGAGTTAGGTTGTGGACATGGTCTGGACAATGAGGTTTTTTTTTTGTGGGGGGTGTGTATGAAGCTAGTCGGAAAATAAACAATTTTAACCCATGCAGAAATGTTATTCAACACGTGTTAACTGGTGTATTTTTGTGAAGTTGTTATGCCTTTCCCGGATGACCAGTTCAATGGAATTCCTATGTTTATTATAGCCAATGAGTTTGATATTATTCATTAGCAAAGGCATTCAAGCCTGGTAGCCAAATCACAGCTATCTGTCAGCGGAGGAGAGGAGCTTGTTTTTACCTCGGACGGAAAATCGGAATAATAACGAAGAGTGTGTGGTGCATGTGAGGCTTAGTTTGAGATTGTTTCAAGTTGTTCAATTTGTTGGAAAATCAACGAATCGAAGCTAGCAATAAATAATCAGGCATCCGTTTATCGTACAAATGGGATATGGTTTGGATTCGATTGTAGAACATTAAATTCTACAGATAAATTATTGGGAGATTCTTGTAGAAATTAGTTCAACTCGGTTCCCATTTGGCAATTAATCGATGTCCTTTCGCTCTTGCTGTTTACCGAAATCAACGGGGACTGCAGTTTTACAGCTCTGAGTGAAATATTTTCAACGGCGAGGTCTGAGTTTTCGTCTGTTTGTATGTAAAAAAAAAATACAATCTGAACTGTTGAGTTTGGTTGTGGTCATGAACTTCAATTCCGAGTCGTTTTTGTTGGTATGTCATTATGTTGGATAGCATACGTGGAAAATTAAATATGTGGACTTCTACTGGACCGGTTCGCCAATAGACAGAACTACACCCTCGGGGTAGATCTTATGGTATTCCTTATTCTCCAACAGTGTCTTTAAGTTAAAAATCAAATCATTGTAAATGGACACGATTCTATTCCGTGTGTGGTTGCGGGACGTTGATGGTGAGGTCATCAGTGAGCTTCATATCGCCGGGAATCAGTTAGGTCAAGAAGAAACATGTTGTGTCTCTTATCCGGAACGATCATTCCTGTTGAGAATTGTTGAAGTAATTCAGTCCAGTCCAGTGACGTGGAGTGCTGCGGTATTTCGCAAACATAGGAGTATGTTGTTTTCTCGAGAAAATACTTTTAATTTGTTACGTTTTGTCTTTGAAACCTTTTTGTCAACGGTCCATGATTGTGTGGACTCTTGTTGAACCCCTCTTTAACACTTTAAACAATCTCAGTTTTGTATTGGTATTCTGTTGCGCTCAGTGGGCTCCAATTCCCTTGGCTTCAATACCCACTTCACGTTTCGTTGTCAACATCTCATTAATCATTAGGTTTGTATGAGTTATTTGTCATGCATGTCTTAAAAAAGAAACAGAAACTAAACACTGTGTCCATCCGCTTAAGATGTAGGCACTCGTTTTTAACTTGTGAAACTTTGGTGTGCATGGTATTGCGGTTAAATTACATATCATGCAGAATTTAAAAGTCATGTGGTTTTTAGATGGTATTTTTTAAACATGTTTGATGGGCAATTCCGTTATTTTAATTTCAAATCGGTTGGTTTAAATTTTCTGCGCTTTTTATTTTTTTTGTTTATTCTGTTATGGAGGTTTTATGTCATTAATTCAATTGTTGTTTCGGACCATTCCTCGTTTTGTTTGAATCGGATTTCAAATTTGCATTTTTATGTGTAAGATGGTGCGTTATACATATTGTGGTTGTTATTTATGGCTGTTCGCAATAAGGCAAAGTGAGCCATTCGTGTGAATATCCTGTCCTCCGAGTAGTATTTCGTAAATCTACTAGAATGTTTCCATGTGTTCTATTTCGTAGGAATTCTGTTTTTCTGGCTTTTGTTTGGGGGTTTTTACACTTACTAGGATTCCTCTATGCTCAGTCCTACAAATTGTTTTTAATATAGCTATAATAAATAAACGTTCGCGTGTGTGTGCCGCATTGGCCTCAATGGTAATGGGTGCGAAAAGTGAAAGCACTGATGGGTAGTAAATGTACAAGTGTGTTTGATCGCAGTTCCACCCGCTTGCTTATATGTGGAATATCCCTTCAAGGCTAAAATAAAAATTACATATTGGAATTGTGGGAAAATAATACCTTTGTTTGGCATCATTGGTTCGTTTCCATTAGCATGGTCAAAATGTAACTTCGCAATTTAAAATTGCCTATGATATTTCTAATGTATTTAATCACACCTGAATTAAAAAAAAAAAAACTGCTCTCCTCTCTTGGACCTTACATCGTACGTTAGCTCTTTGGTTAACTCTAAACTTTCGTTAAGTTTTCAAGCATGTGGGTTTTAAAATGTTTGAAATAACCGGCCAATTTATTGTAGGTCACTTGAACAGTTTCTTCTCGTATTCTCGTGTGTGGTCGCATCGGTTTTGTTATCGGCGAGCACTATAGGTTTGTGAGTGGATCCTTTTGCAGGTGTTTGCATGTGATTATGTTGATGCGGATCAATCTCTTGCCGTTAGGTGTCCTGTCTGGCCAGTTATTTCAAAAATATAGTTTGTCGAGGTTCTATAAAATCGCACTGTTTTTATTTCGGTTCGACCCATCACCTACATATTTTTGTTCTGATTTTTCTTCGGCTTATGTTTCGGACATTTCGTATATTCTGCTATGTTTAATTTTTTTGCTATGTTTTTTATGCCCTTCAAATTTTAGTAATTTTTTCAGGTCTTTTTGATTTATTGGACAAATGCGGGTCCTGCATGATTTGCATGAAAGCATTAGTTAATTGTGTGTTTTCTTCCATGTACTTTAAGTGGGAGGCAAACATGATTGTTAATGTTTCAATCGTGATTATTTTTTCCATATATATACCTTATTTTCGTTTTATTTCATCAGATTGCGGGTCACCATTATTCCGTTTGGCATTTCAAGTGGTCAACTTGATTGTTTGGGGGGAAGGAAGTTGTTGAAATAAAAAATTAAAAAAAAAAAAATGATGAGGAAAGGGGTATCCTTGGCAATTTCCTGTCAGGTACCGTCAGTGTCCCCCCGTGAGAGTGAATGTATTGGAAATGCATGAATAGCTTAAGTGAAGGATAATGCTGTAGGGCTCTCATATTTCCGACTGAAAATCAAACATAAGGTTGGAAAAGTGCAGTGCTCATTGATATGAATTGTCATTCAATCGTGTTATAGTTAAGTGTCCGTGCGTTCAGCCATAATAAGATATTTGTTCGCAAATGGGTCTATAACCTGCATGGTATTTCACAAACACTAATCTTATTTAATAGTAAGATTGTCTGATTTTTATGATTTAGCGAATCACTGATGGGCCTATAATTGGGGAGGGTCCTGTGATGGTGACTCTTTAGTTGAAACCTCTTTATGAAGTGTGAATAAAAAAATTAATGGGACATGAGATGCGCAATCTAGTTGGAAGCTCAGCATGTACGCAGAGGTTCGTGAGTAATTGGTTGTTTACGCATCACGGTCAAGGTCTGTGTTCCATGCAGCCATGCGCTGTGTTCGTCTCTGTCCAAACAATTAAAAAAAATGTCTTCAGTCGGATTAATAGTGTATTGGACAGGAGGTATACTACACCAATGTAAGTGCATTAGTATGCCGTGGGTTCGCGCTTCCTTTTAACGATCACACCACGTTGGACGTGATACGGGGTTCCTCCGGGCTCACGCGGGCCACGCTGTGTGGTGCTGTCCAAAAAAATTATTAATCAGGCTGTAATAGACTGCTAAAACTTTGACGTGTAGTCCGAAATGGTTTTTTTATGCACGATATATGAACATCAGGGAATCAGTGAAGCGTGCTTATGGATCGTTAACCGGAAGTGACACAATGATATTTTTAGTAGTGTAAAGCATTTAACGTGTAATTCTTTTCAAGAACTTTTCTCGAAAGGAATGCGTGCTTGCAGGTATCTACTTGGAGTGCACAATGGTTATTTTAGTATTTTAAGGCATTTGACGTCTATTCTTTTCAGGAACTTTTCTCGGAAGGAAGCGTGCTTAAAGGTATCTTACGTGGAAGTGCCACAATGTTATTTAGTATTTTAATAAGGCATTTGACATCTATTTCTTTTCAGGAATTTTCTCGGAAAGGGAAAGCGTTGCTTACAGGTATCTTAAAACCCTCGTCTACCTGAGCCAATTTTTTTGTAACAAAACTCCCGAAGGGGGGGGGTGGGTACCGCCCCCCCCCCCTGTGATTGTTCGTTACTGAACACCCGTTCCTGTAAAAGTGGTTACAAAAACTCTTCGAGTTTCGTCTTTTCCATTGGTACCAAATAAGTACTACATCCCCATTATGACGTCCCAATACGTCTATATTATGAGGGGAAAGTACGAAAAAAAAATACGGAATATAGGGTGGAAAATTGATATTTCGCAATGTTTTTGCGACCCTCAAACACCCTATTATAGCTCTCAAAATGATGTGTGTCATTATATAAAATAGGTCATTCCCTCCAAGTAGAGTCAAAAACCGCATGAAAATCTGATTTTTCTCAAGCTTTTGGCCGAAAAATTGAATTTCACTGTGTGTGTCTATGGAAAATGGCGTAGTTGCTGACATGCGAACCTTATGCCGTCATTGTGACGTAATGCTAGGCATGTTGTAATCATTTTGTATCAATGAAAGAGGAGGACCATAGTATGTATTGGGTACCAAAATCAAGTGTCTGGAGTTCCTGTGTTGTGTTAGGCATGTTGGTACTTCTTTACCGGGAGAGGGGGGGGGGGTCGTACCACCCCCACCCCGTATCGATCACTTTGGGATCACCCTGTTATCTTACCTATACCCCGCGTGGAGTTTGTTTTTCGATTAAAAGGAGCGGAACATGTCAATTGCAATTACATTAAAATAATTTGGACACACAAAAAGGGGGTTTTAGCAAGCCGGGGGAAAAAACCTGAAGGGGGGGTGGGAACACCACCCATCGGTAGCGAGGGTTAATTGACGTAACACGGTTATTTTAGTAGTTATAAGTCAGCATTTAACGTGATTTCTGTCAAGAACTTTGCTCGGAAGAAAGGCGTACTGAAGGTATCTTACTTGGAAATGCACAATGTTATTTTGGTATTTAGGCATTTAACATCTATTTCTTTTCAGGAAATTTTCGAAGGAAGAGTGCTTACAGGTATCTTACTGGATTACACAAGAATATCATAGTAATTTAAGGGACTTTTGGCATATATTTTTCTTTTCAGAACTTTTCAGAAATTGTGGGTTTGCAGTAATTTCAGATATTTAACTTGCATTTCTTTTCAGGACCCTTTTCTCGGAAGGAAATGCTTGCTTCAACTGCTTCCTTGCGTGCAAGGTACACCTGTGTGATTTAAAAGTTAATTTACACATTCAAATCTATATAGTGCTTTCAGGTTTGGTTTCGGAAGGAACTGTTATTTTAGTTTTTTTATGGCATTTACATCTTTTCAATTCAAGGTCTTATTCTCGGAAAAAACGTTACACAGTAGTATTCTAAGGCATGTTCACGTATTTTTAGGAACTTTTCTCGGAAAGACGTGTTGTATACGGCTGGGAGTGCACAATGTTATTCAGATATTTTGTGTCTAATTGTCTATGTTTTTCAGGGCAACTTTTCTCGGAAAGATATGCTTGCTTACTGGTATCTTATTGGTGAGGACCATTTTAGGACATTCAACATCTCATCTATATGTATTTCTTTTCAGGAACTTTATCGGGAGGAGGAATTATTTATTTTAGTAACTTAAGACATTTATTATGTTTCCGTTCAAGAACTATTCTCGAAAAGATGTGTTGCGTTAAAGGTAATATTATTGGAAAGTGCACAATGGTATTTTCTGTATTTAAGGCACTTAAACGTCTATTTCTAGGAACTGGTCTCGGAAGATGTGTTGCTTTCGGGTATCTGGAAGTACATGTACTTAGTACACAAGTTTTGGTAGTAGTTTAAGACATTCAACCTTATATATTTCTTTAAAAGCTTTTATTGGGACAAAAAGGCTTGTTTACAAGTATTTACTTGTATGTGTACCCCACATGGGTAATTTTGTAGCACCTTAATTATATTATTGTTTATTTGCAGGAAATTTTCTTTGAAGACATTCTTGCTTACAGGTATTTACATGGTAGTAAACACGGGTATTACTTGTATAGTATATATAGTATAGGTTATATTTTGTTGTATTTATGAAAGTTTCATATATGTATAGTAAGTAAAGAAACTTTCTGGGAAAAGGCTTGCTTACACGTATGTACTTGGAGAACACAGGGGTCATTTTGTAGCAATTTAAATGTATACTGTTTATTTTCAGGAACTTTTCTTGGAAGACATGCTTGCTTACAGGTATTTTACTTGGTAGTACACAAGGGTATTACTTGTATAGTTAATATTAGTAGTAATATTTGATTTATGAAAAAGACTATATATGTATAGTAAGAACTTTTCTTGGGAAAGGTTGCTTACAGTATTTACTTGGGAGGCAAACATGGGTAATTTTGTAATTAAAGGTATCACTGTTATTTTCAGGAACTTTTCCTGGAAGACATGCTTGGTAGTATACAAGGGTATTAACTTGTATAGCAATATAAGCCATTTAACGTATATTTGTTATACAATATAAGAATGACATGCTGCTTACAGGGGTACTAACTTGGAAATAATCTAGAGTATTTTTTCAGTTTCTAAAATTTTCTTGCAGGAAGGTAATCATTGGTGAATAGCCATTAATTCCATTGGGTCGTTATCTCCTTATTGTAATTATGGTATTTATGCAGCTTGATTGTTTCATGTTCGCCACGCTATGAATTAGTTCAGGTGTTTTCGTTTTGTCAGCTTATTAGGGTTAACAAACAGTTTAATCACCACTATGAGATATAGTAAAATCTCAGTTCCCTTGGCCACAGGTTCAGTGCCCTCCATTCTCCAGTGTATTAGAAAATACACCCCTGGTTTTTGGGTATGATATATGATACCCCGATCACAACAAGGTCAGTTCATATCAATGTATTTACAAGTACAACCCCTCTGACGTATGTCCTGGTGTATGAGCATATTGTAACTCATAATTGTCAGCTTTCTATGGGACCGAGTATGCAAACACTCTGGTTTTGAATGGGGGAACCAATAAGTTGAAAAGTTCTTTGTGGCATTAGAGGTTAGGGTTAAGGGTAATTTAACTGGTGTCAGACAGTTCCTGCCAAGCATTAGGAGTAGTTTAGTTTGTTTTTGCCTAGTCTTTCGGGGTGAGCGGCTATAGGTAGAGTAGCATTATGCACTGAATGTAAAATGTTTAAACACGATTTGTAGGGATAGTGAATTAGGCAATGACTATTTGGTTAAAAATTCTCTTTTTTCAATCCAAAAAATAATGAGCTGTTTTGATTTGGCCCCAGTACGGGCAATGCCATTTTTATTTACCCCTCCCTTTTAGGGGGGGGGGGGGGGGGGGGGGGGGGGGGGGGGAGGGGGGTTGGTAGGGTTTTGGGGCGGGGGAGGGGTTAAGTTGCAAGTTCTTTTCAGAAGAATTGTTTGGGGTTTGTTTTTTAACCTACTCGCTAAGGCACTTAATATATAATTAATTATATTCTTACGTGTATGATTAAGATTTTCAGCCAATGATTACTTCAGGTACTTTACCTGAACATAAAAAATTGGTACACGGTACTTAAACAAAACTAGTAGTCGTGTATTAAATTCTAATTTTGTTAAACTCATGTGACGTCACAGTAGTTTACTTAGGGAATGTCAACAAAGATGTAGGGGAACTTACCTCAGGTATATAGTGACATTGCTAATGTTATTCAACTTATTCGCTAATACACTTCATTGTAAAGGTGGTGCAACGTTTCCTCAGGTATTATTTATTTGAGATTCAGCAGTGATCTAGAGGTACTTTATTTCAACTTATTGCATATATAATTCGTAGCAGAGGTAGGCCACTTTATAGGTCCTTCTCATGTAGTTTAATTGGGAAGTAGGCAAGTCGTATTTTACCCAGGTCAATTGAGGGTGATCCAAATGGGATTAACAACAATGAAATTACCATTATGTAAATTACATGGTTATACGGTATTTTCCAAGACCCCTATTAAGGGTAATCCAAACGGGATTAACACTAATGAAATTACCAATAGGTATAATACATGGAATTACCAAATGTGTAAATTTTAAAATTAGCAAGACCTTTATTCTCTGTATTGTTTGGCAACACTATATTTGGTAACAAGTGGTAATAAATGGTCCTAACTCCTGGCAGATACGCTCAGCTACTTTTGTTGTTCCTTGCTCTTCATTTCTGTCTGGGGGGATTTGTTTAAATATCAACAACAGTTCTTTATTTGAGTTTGGTTTTGACCCAATTTAGCATCATGTTTATTTGAAGATTTCTTTCAACCCCACAAGAAAATTTGCAACCATAGATACCCCAGATAATTAGTGACGGTCATGCTTCATTTGGTTTCATTGTTATACAGTCATGATTTCTTACAATTTTAACTGTGAACATTCAAACACAAACTTATCAAAGCAATTAGATAGTAGTGGAACTCCAAAAGTGGCTTTTTTCGGAGTTTTAATAGTCCCCACCCTACATACCCTACAATCATACATCAATGGAAACTTTTATGTCCTACTTTCAGATTAGGCATGATTGAAATTGTGCAAGTGGGTCCGAAGGGTGGTTCTGGGGCATTTTTAAGCCAAAAACATAATTTTGGCCAAAAAAATGATTTTTTTGAGATATTTTTATTTTGACATCTATATATAACAATGCCCCATCTATGTAAATCGGTTTTCGAACTTATTGTGTCCCAGAAGCCCACAATACGCTTCGAAAGTTTTGTAAAATAGACCGTAAGTATAGGTGATATTGGGTGAATATATTCGTTTTTTCAAAATTCATGTTTTAAAACTGAAATTCATAGTTAAACTTTTATCTAAGCATTCAAATCATGCATATTTATCTCCAAATTGAGCTGAAAATATATAATATATCCAGTGGCATTCATATATTAGGTTCATATTTTGGAACTGCCAGTGGGCCATGTTGTTTTGGGTCATTTCATAAAAAAGCAAAAAACTATAAAATTTTGGGCAAAAATGAAATTTTTGAGATATTGGTATTTTTTGACATCCCCTTTTTATATTACATGCCCATCTATGTAAATAGTTTCAAACATATACTGCATCCAGAAGCCACAATAAGCTTCTAAAGTGGTAACATATACATTGAGTATAGGCGATATATGGTTGAAATATACGTTTTTCGTTTCTCAATTTCATTTTTTCTTAAAACATGAAAAAATAGTTAACTTTTAGTTAGCATTCCAAACGTTTATGTTTTCTGCTCTAAATTGAGCTGAAAAATACTTGAGCTACAATTGGCATTCAGATTAGGTATGATTTGGAACTGATATGAGGCCAAGGTTATTTTGTGGGTCCTTTTAATCAAAAACATACATTTTTTGGTAAAAAAAAATGATTTTTGAGATATTGATAGTTTTGAACATCTATATAACATGCCCCATCTATTTAAGTCGGTTGCCAGAACTATTTTGTGGGTCCCCCCCCCCCCAAATCTCACAATAAACTTCTAAGTTTACAAAATAATACATAAGTATATGCCGACTATTGAGTGAAAATATACGTTTTTCCTCAAATTGGGTTTCTAAAAGCTGAATAAAAATAATTAAACTTAAGCTACACATTCAACACATCTTGTTTATGCTCAAAATTTAGCTGAACATATTTAAATAGTCCATTTGGCATTCATTTTTAGGTATTAATGTGACATGTCAAATGCTCCCAATTTAGTAAAAAAACATGGGCAACAATATGATTTTTGAGATAAAATGGTACCTCTGTAAGTAATTTTTAGAAGAACTATGTCATACCGCTCAGCAGCTTCAAAAAGGCCCCATGTCACTGGGGAAGTGGAAATCGCAATGCAGTCCTAATGAAAATCTAAAGTACATGTATTTGAAGGAAATTCACAGTGATTTTCTTTGAAATTTATGCGATTTTGAGGTGACTTGTGAATGTCATTCAATTCTCCCAATTCCTCCAAGATTTTTTTTGAATAATTTTCTCAAGACTTAATCAAACCCCTTGTGTTTTAAAGAATCCTGTGCAATTTAACAAAGTCTTATCGATTGGATGTAGTTTATTGCGATTTATGGAACTGTGTGGCCATGTAACAGATTTGTTTTTGTGCGATTTACAAAAATCTTATCAATTTAACTGAACCTTGTGTGATTTAACAGTATCTTGTGCGATTTAACACATAATTCTGTTCAATTTAAAAAATCATTGGCGAGTTTACAAATGTTATTGCAGTTTGATTGAATTTTGGGTGATTTAGCAAATCCCTGTTGTGAGGTAAATAGAATAATGTGTGAATTTTTATGTTATCTTATGAATCTTGTTGTTTTTTACAAAATTTTGTATGCTTTTTCAAAATAATGGCACAATACTTGTAAAATTTGGTGGTCAATTCTGGCATTTCCCCACTTTATTACATACACCCCCCCCAGACTAGACAGCCATTTGGATACATGCCACAACATACATACATGTTATTATGCAATAACTGAATGGCTGTAACAAAGGATATAATATTGTACAACTTTGAATCAAATCTGTGGAAGTAGAAAGTGTTATAGTTCCCGGTTACCTTACCAGTTGTTATGTTGTTTTTTGTTTGGCAGTACTGTACTTTTGGCATGAGATTTCATTCCACTTGACTTATTTTTTGTACATAGTATTCCAACGCCCGGTTTGGCTTGAAAAATTCCTATGCAAGTCCATAGGCGTAAATGATGAGGGGGGAGGTCAATATGAATCATCCCCCAATGTTGATGCCTGTTTCAATGTGTTTTTTGACCAAATTAACCTCATATTTACATAATAGTTTAAAAATTGGTAAACTCCGCGGGTCTTTCGCGCGCATTTGTTTTAATTACATTTAGGATTACCAACCTTCAGCAAACCCGGTTTTCATTCATTAAATTTCGTCACCCCATCCCCCCACCCCACAATGTCAAAAGAAATTTACGCCAATGTGCAAGTCCGTTCTATAAAAACTTTAAAAGTGCCATCATTAATTCAAATATCTAATGCATTTTGGCGACCTGGATGAGTAACCTTTTTGTTAACCAACCCCGGCCCATAAACCGGAATTGAATTTTAGGGGGGACTTTTTTCAAAAGGGGTCTTCCCCAAATTACCTAAAACCTCCTCAAAGGGAGTGGGGGGATTTTGCAAAAGTGGACATTTTACCAAATTTGAACCCTTTGGGTGAAAAACTAAATATTAATTTGGGGGCAAAAGAAAAAACCATATTCTCGCTCCGCTCGCAAAATCTGTTTTTTTTTTTCTTTTTGAACTCTTTTATTAGGGTTTTGGCCTTTTTCATATTGTCTTTTCATTTTCGTACTTGTTTTGTCATATTGTCCCTTTTTTCAAAGAATTAATTTTTTTTGGAAATTACATCATCATGTTTGGGCATCTTGCAAATCACCTTTTCCTATTTAAGCTGCGCATTCACTAATGATTACTGAGAAAAGGAGCATCATTTTCTTGCAAGGATTCCTTCAGATCAAAGGTTTGTATTTAAATCTTGCTCTTTAAATGGGTTCGAAGATGAATTTCAATTTAATGCTGAAATGCACCTTTTATGAAGATCTTCATTCTAATTTAAAAAATGTATATTGTATTCTTTTTATATATTTATGGCATTGGGGTGTTATGGCCGATAATGGGCATTTTCTTTTTCCTGAAGCCAGTTCAAAAACCTGCCATATGATATATAATCATAGAATCCCTGATTAATGCTACAGGAAACGGACAGCTTCTGTTCTCATCGTGGTACAAAATTTACAAACATCTTCATCCATCATTCATCAAAATGATATTATAAGAAAACCA